>JADILG010000138.1:0-39452 GCA_017591655.1 Thielaviopsis populi | reverse complement strand
TCTAGATAGCCTGAGAGGCCCCCTATAGCTCTAGAGCCTGCGGCCTGATGAGCCCCACAAGCCAAATGCGTATCCTTCTTTACATGTGATTGCTGTACAGTGCTGTGCTGTGCTGCATCCCTCCACAGCTGGCACCAGCTGCCAGCCCAGCTCCCTGCGACTCTGTCACCTGGCAACAGCACACACACACACACTCAACACCGAAGCACAGCTTGACGTTTGCTCTCAATGCATATCGCATCAATTGACATCATTCGCCCCATGCATTTGCCCTGAAACCGGTTCTTTGTCGCCCCTTTTGCTGGAACTTTACTGCTGACACCATTTTGTGTACCGGCGTGCTTTCTGTTGACAGCCGCTTTGCGTTACACCCAACATCCGTTTATGTGTATAGCTTCCCTGCTTGCTTGAGCCCTTGGTGATATCGAAGCCAACAACCACTGAAGCCAACCACCGAAACAACCACTAGACAGCAGCAGCAGCAGCAGCAGCAGCAAGCAAGCAGACAACCAAGCCGCCCCCAACAGTTCATCTTCATCTCTTCTTCGCGCGCCTACCCCACACCAGAACGCAGTGCAACCATCAATATCTGTGCACTTCTCCTCCCTACCACACTCAGCAATGTCGCCCTCCATCTCCACCACCCCCAACGCCGCCGCCAACAACCCGCCGCCCCTATCGGCGCTCTTCCTCATCGAATTCGACGTCAAAGCTGGCTACACCCTCCTCTGGAAACGCGCCGTGTCCCAAGACATCCGCCTCCAAGATGTCGTCGAGTACAAGTCGCTTCCCTCGGGCCTGCACGAGGTGACCTCGGACCTGGTGTACTTTGTGCATGAGGCCGGCCACGCTGGCTTGAGCGCATTTGTCAATACCAAAGTCGATGACGAGGCCCTGCGCAACGCGCGCATGATTGCTGTCGGCGTGCTGGTGCCCTTGACCTACGGCCGCCTCGGCCGCGCATGGCAGCATACCGCCGGCATCCAGAAACTGGCGCAGTACGTGGTGGCGCTCTTCTGTCGCTCATCTGTCGCCCCGTCGGCTTTCTCTGCTGGCAAGGACTGATTACCTGCTAACGCTAACCTCCCCTTTCTCCAGACAACTTGCCGACGATAAGTCACAGACTGCCCTTCTCGAGTCTTACTGGAACACCCACGCTGCCACTGCCACTGCCACTGCCCCCCGAGATCCCAATGCCAACCTCCCAGCGCCGCTACCATCACCGTCCACCACTACATTCGCCACCTCGCCAAATCTGGAAAGCCACCATCCCGCACACAGCCTGTCCCGATTACTGGCCTCGTTTGGCCCGCTGGTATTCCCACTGCTTCGCGCTGCCTTGTTGCGCAAGCGCATCTTGATCTCGTGCCATGCGCCAGTGCACGAGGTCAATGACTTCGGTACGGCCGGCCTGCCCTCCTGAACAACCAATCAACCATCACCACCAATGCTAACCACTTTTGCCTGCTCACAAGTCTACGATTTCTCCATCCTGGCCAACATCCCCTCCGCTCTTCTCGACATCCTGCCCGACGGCTCTCCCACCCACAGCCTCCGCCCGCTTTTCACAGTTGGAGTCACCGACATTTCTCTCCTGGCCTCAAATCTCGAGCCTCTGCTCGCCCACACCCCCCAGGACTCCGGTCCTGGCTGGATCGCCTGCACGACTGACAGCATCTTTGCCGACAAACACTCTCTTTGGGACATTCTTGTCACTCTGCCCTCTCCTGCCTCTTCCTGCTCGCGGCCCGATATCCATATCCCCAGTAAATGGCCGACTCTGCAAGCCTCCAACCGTACACCCATCAAAGCCACCCAGCGCGACCTACGACGCTACATGGCACTCAAAGCCGGCCTATCCCAAATATCCACCACCGCCCCTCCGACCCCGACTCCGACCCCGACCCTGACCCCGCCCGAGGCTTCAGACGCCACCATCGCCGACATCGTCGAGTCCATGACCTGGACCGCCCTGGCCTATACCGGCTTCATGTGGTGGGCCAGCGCCGGCGAACAGCACCACAGCGACGTGCTCGACGAAGAGGCCGCCGACGCCGCGCTGCTCGCTGATTTGATTTCCGCCGTGCCCGCCCCCGTGCCTGGGTCCACGTCACGCTATCGCGACGACCCGCAGGACGCACAGCACGAGTCTCTTCCCACGCCCACGTCCATGCCCACGCCCGCGCTGGACGCCGGACAAGACGCCCACACGCGCACTGGGCTGGCCATCATTGCCTACTTCCACCGCCTGACGACGCAGATTCTCAGCGTGGCAGCCGACGTGGCCGCGTCTGTTTCGCCGTCGCCTCCTCGCTCTCGCGCCCACAACAGCGACGGCGCAGACGATGATAATAACAGCGGCCACGGCGACAGCGGCTGCAGCGACAGCGACAGCGACAGCGACGACGAGCAGCCGCTGCTGGAGCCCGACAACGAACAGCCCCACGAGGCAACGCGTATAGGAAGCCACGTGCTCAAGGCCATGGGCCTGGACATCTGGAGCGTATCTGACGCCGACTTTGCCATGAACGTGCTCGACACGTACTTTGATCGGAGCGTGCACATCGAGACCAAGGGAGTCGAGGTTTGCGGCGTGCGCGTGTGTTGAGGAGAGAAAACACAAAACAAAACAAAACTCACTTGCCATGCATTGTTTGAGTACTAAATACAATCATCGTACCAAGTGCTCAAGATCTCAAATAGCGTGCAGCAGTAGTCCAGTCCCTCCCTTTGTAGCCCCTGATATGAAAACAAAATGGCCATGTAGGAGCAGGACAAGTGAAAACACAGGGTCCAAGGCCAGACCCGACCCGACCGACGGACAAGTGGCGAGAATAATACAGAAGAACCTCTGAAACAAGGTGCACAAGAGATTTAAAATTCAACCAAGAAAACTGACAACAGACAAAAACGAGAAAAAGAAAAAAAAAAGTGACTATAAATCGCCCTCGTCCTCCGTGTCCGTGTTGGTATCGCTAGTATCGTCATCCACATCGTCGTCTGTGCCCGACTCATCGTCCGATTCGGCCGGGGCGCTCGGAATCTTTCCGGTCTTGAGCATGTGCATAGCGCCGGCAATGGAGTCTGTAGCAGCATGGCAATTAGTACTCCTGCGTTTCCAAGCACGGTGAGGGGCATCGTGGGGGGGGGGGGGGATATAGAAACTTACCCTCTTCAGGCTCGCTAATTTCGTCTTCAGCCTCGATTTGCGCCGCCTTGCTTCCATCCTCCACATGTAGCGTCACCTCCATCTTAGTGTCTAGGCCAACATAGCTATCACACACAAGGTGCATGACAAATGTGTAGTCACCCGGCGAGGGGGGTGCCGCAAACATGGCCTTCATGGTCTGCATGTTGAAAGTCGGCTTACCGTCTGCAGTGACAATGGGCTGGTCAAAGGCAGAGAACTTGAACGGCGGCACGGCCATCTTGCCCTGCTTGGAGTCCGTCAGGAAGATGTACCAGCTGGGCGTGAAGTCGCGTGCGAACCGAGGAGCATAGGTGAGAGTAGGCAAAATGTGCTCCTCCTCAACCGAGACAATCTTGCCATCAGTGCCCTTGACAGCCTTCTTCTTGCGTCCCGTAAGAGCATCCAGATCATCCTCAGCCGGGTCAAGATCCTCAAGCTCACGCTCATCAACCTTGGGGACGTTTTCACTCCCAGGGGGAACTACACGACCCTTGACAACAAGGCTAACCAAAGACGAAGGCGTGACAAAACGCTCACCAGTAACCTTGAAGAAGGCCTTTTCAACCTGGAAGTCGGGGAATTGCTTGGCAACGCCCATGGCGGTCTTGTATTCTTCGTCCGTCAGACCACCCTTGGACACGGCGAGGTGTCTGCGGTGGGAGTCAGGAAGAGACATGAATTGCCTGAGACTCACGTGGGTCTTGGAATCGCCGTCAATGGCCTCGATGGTCTTCTGCGAAAAGAAAGGCAGTTGGAGCAGAGCCGAAGACTTTGGGGGAATAGCCTGCACAATGTTCTGGGCAGTGTGGAATGAGGCGAGAATGGGACTGGTGAAGCCGTAGGCCAGCGTGATGCCGGTGAAGGCCTGTACCAGGCTGCGGGCTACGGGAGCGACCTCGAGCTTGGCCTTGTTCAAGGCAGCGTCCTCCAAGTCAACACGGTGAATATGAGCCCACAGAAGCGCCAGAGACTTGCGATGAACAACGTCATCCATCTCTTCGAGCTTCTCGCGGTTCTTGGTGGTCAGGAGTGCCGAGATGCGGGCTTCAATCTTGGCGAGACCGTTGTCCGCCTTGTCCTTGCGAATCATCTCCTTGTACTCAGCACCAGCACTGAGAATGGTAACGACACCACCCTCGTCAATGTCATCCGTGTACTGGCGGAAGAGGTTGTTGGCGCTTTCCATGAGGACACCCTCCTTGCTCATGCGCTGGGTGCCATACCACCAACGGCCAACGTAGACAGGAAGCAAAACACCGAGGAGAAGAGCGTAGGCGAGAACCACGTATTTACCGTTGCCTTCAGAAACAACCCACTTGGGCAGGGCAATACCAAAGGAAAGGTCGAGGGACTTGCCATCGGGGTGGCCATATTGGAGCCAGTTGTTGCGGATCTCCTCGTTAGTGAGAGCCTGGTACGCCTTGGTGAGCTCGATGTAGTGGGCATTGAGGGTCTCAATAGTTTCGTTCTTGGCGGGGTCTGGGCGGATCTTGTCGGGATGGAAACGAATGGACAGCTTGCGGTACTTGCTCTTGATTTGCTTTTCTGTGGCAGACTTTTGCGAGAAGAGGGTGTTAATAAAAGCAGACGTGCCATACATGAACAGACCAGCGGTATCAGCGAACTTACCTCAGCTATGCCGAGAATGTCGTACGGGTTGTAGAGGGCGACGTCTTCCGGGGGCGCACGAATGCTAACGAGGTAGACCGAAACAGCCAGGGCAGCCCAGGCCAGGATAGCCACCAGGGCGGTCTTGACCTTGCGTTTCTTGCGCTTCTGTGAAGCCCGCAGATCTTTTATCACATCGTGATGCTCTGCTTTGAAGTCGGTCGCAATGTGGGGGGCGGCATCCGTGACGTCTTGAGAAGAGGAGAAGAGGTTGATGGTGAGAGGAATGGCGACGACGGCTGCTGCAGCGCCGGCGAAGAAGGGGAAGAATTGGAGCTATAGGGACAACTTGGCATCAGAAGAGGGTCTTGGACGGCTGGGGCAGTTTCAATTCACCGCTGCTTACATCTTCATCATATGAATATTCGGAACTCATGATGGGGAGTCAGAGTGCAGATGTGCTGCAAATCGACTTGCGGGACGGTGACTTTTAGGTGGCAATGGGATGGGATCCGCGCGGCAAAGAGGGCAAAGAGCCAACAAGGCCGTCAACAAGAGAAACACGCCGGGTGCGTATGGGACGGCGATGACGATGGTGAAGGAGTAGAAAATGAAAGGTAGCTCCAAAGAAGAAAAATGAAACAAAAACAAGTGCTAAACTGGCCTTTTGGGAGGACAACAAGGTTGCTGTTGTGTTGTGCGTATAGGACAAGCCGGCAGAAAAAAAGAGGACAGCAAGGGCGGTGTCACTCTGTGCAAAGAAAGCTTAAAGAAAGGAAGAAGAAGAAGAAGAAGAAGAGACCTGGATGTTGTCAAGATCCAAAGCAGTCAACCAGAAGAAAGCCTGAGGCCAAAGGAAAAAAAAAATAAAAAATAAAAGAGGTCGAGGAAAGTTGAAGGTGGCCTTACACCAGCAATTGTTTTGTGACAAGATCCAATCCAGAATATCTGGCTTCTGGCCCAGCAAGGCAAAACGTCGCCCGCGCTAACACGCATGGGGTAGCTAGCGGGTCCCAAAGTAGCTTCTGCACGTGACTGTCAGGCCGAGACTTGCTGATGCGCCGTGTGGATGTGAGACCCTTCAGGTGCGAATAATACAGGCCACATAGACCAAGGAAAAGTAACCCACAGGAAGAACAATGGGACCCTGGATTAGGGTTAGCAAGTCAGACGCATGTGAAGAGCAAGTCATGTATCGTATGTATTTTAACCACAGAAGACTCAGTTAAAGGCCCGACGAAGCGCCGGTTTGGCCTGTGTTCACAAACCTCTAGACAATATATATACACTGCAGCTCCAGCCTCGTTACTTCCCTCTCCAAATGTCTTCCTCTTCCATGGCTCGTACTGTCTACTCCAAAAATGCCTGCAGCGCATGTGTCAGGGGCACAATGCGCAGGCTACGTACGCGCTTCAGTCCCGGGCCAGATTCTCCGGCAGACGCCGTGGCGGTCGGGCTTCTGTCGTCGGTCCATTTGCGGAACACGCTCTTCAGGTCACGGGGGATGCCCTCGAGAACCACTGTGGAAATCGGAACAAACGGCCGGTCCTCCATGCCACTGGCGAGAATGGCATACTCCTGCGCAAAGTCAAGCGCATTACGGAATGACGCATACTGGGTTTGTGCCCGTGCTCCGACAATGATGTACATCTCGAAAAAGGCATCGACAATGTAGATGCTGGAAGACTCCAGGTCAGCCTGATTGAACGGACTGAGCTCAATAATCTAGCACACGAAAGCTATGGTTAGAAACAGAAATGTTAACAGTTTGACGTTGGCCATCATCTCACCTGCTGCTGTGTCGACGCGTCCGATTTGAAAAGACGCGAGCTATACATGTCGTAGTTGGGCTTCAGACGCCAGTGATCCGCCGAGTGCGGCTTGGGGTTGCCATTAAACATCGACCACCATGATTCGGGCTCATGGCCGTCATCGACCTCTTCCAGTTCGCCCATCAGCGTCAGGTCCATACCAATCAGCCGAGCACAGCTTAGTTCCTGGACATCGCTGCCCTTGCCCTTCCACAGCACACAACGGCCATTCTTGGTAATCAAGTATGGGAACCCAGAGCACAGGTTGGCCGATGAAAAGTCAATCTCGTCAAAGATAACCTGGCCGAGATGTCTGCGACCACAAAGCATGCTGGGCGATAACGAGTCAAACTTGTTGCTAGATCCTCGTCGAATAATCAAAACGCCCCCGAGAGCATCAATAAACTCAGCCGTCTCGCGACCTTGAGCCATGCGAATGAGCTTGGCATCGGCAGCCTTGGCCTCGCGGTTCGCAAAGACCTGGGCATCCTCAACTTCCGCAGCCGGCACCTCATCGCCAGCCCAGAAGTACACCTGCGCAATGTTTCCGCTAGCCACAGACTCGAAGCTGTGGATACAGATGTACATTTCCTGCTCAAACAGAGTACGCTCGTTATGAGGCGGCACTGGAATTTGCCGGCCGTCACCGGATAGCTGGAAGAGCTTGAGGGCCAGAGTCTTCACCACCTGGGACCCTTGGGGGCGCTTCGTCAAAATTTCCGCCGTGTCAACGTGGTAATCACGCTGGGGCTTCTTGTCGCCAAAGAATTCTGACAGAGCAGCCGCGGCATCCATGGCTGGCTTGGTGAGCGATCTGGGAGTGCCGGGTGCACTGTTGCCAGTGGCATGAGCAGATACAGTCTTTGGAGTCGGACTGGCATGTCTACTGCGAGTCGAAAAGTCCATGGGAGCCTCCTTCAATGGCGTTCTTGCACCTGAGGTCTTGGAAGACTGCGGCGTTACGGGAACACTCCGCTCAACATAATCAGAAGTATGCTTGGGAGACACAATGGGCAGCTTATGCCCAGTGGCAGACTTCACAGACGAATCAAGTCTGTCCTTGCTCTCTGTTCGTGGAGGGAGGGAAGAACTGGCAGCAGCCACTCGGGAAGAGAAGAACCCTTTACCCTCGGGCCTGGCCGGCGCAGGTTTGTTGGTTATCATGTGTAGAGGGCGGGCACCTATTGGAGATGACGGCTTATCAGTGACTGACACATGAGAAGTCGCTGGTTGCCAAGGCTTGCGAGCGCTGGAGGGAGGGGTATCGTGGGAGGGGGCGTCCTTGGATTCTGCCGTAGTGGCGTCCTTGGGTTCTTCCCGAGTAGGCAATACCTCTGTAACAGGTTTGACGGGCACCGCGCATGTAAATGGTTGAGGCTTAATCTCAGTGCTAGTCACACTTGGTGGCTCAGAAATAGGCGGGGCCTGTTCGTTGACAGAGGGAGCTGGCTCGTCGACGGGAGGCTTGTTTGGAGTGGACGCAGCTTTGGTAGATGGTGCCTTTCTGCGGGGTCCACGGGCTCTTCCCTTGGTAAGATGTGTGAGCTGCGGGCCAGGCGCGGTAGGGGCATCGGTGGTTCCGGATAAAGAGGCCGAAGGTTGAGCATCCGAGCCTTCAACAGCATTGGTTTTGTTGCCGCCACCAGACGACATGGGGGGAGGGCCACGGGCCAGTAAGCCCGCAAGTGAATTATTAAAGGCGCCATCAAGACCGCCACCCACGGAGCGCCCAAAAGCCTTGACAGGAGCTTCGGTTTTCGGTTTCGCAACGTCTTCATGAACCTTTTGGGTAAGTTTATTGGCCGCGTTTTCAACAGACTGCAGGTCCTGCCGCATAGAAATGGAGGCAGGTTTGGCGGGAGTTTGTGGTGATATCACCGATTTGGGGGCAGGGGAAAATGGTGACACAGTTACAACAGAGCTTCGGCTCAAGTGTTTAAACTTCTGCAGCCCTTCGGGAGTTTCTGTCTGTGGTACGGACCCCGAGTTGGCTCTGACTCCCCGACCCTCTTGTTGCGCCTGCTTAAAGATCTCTCGCTTTTTAAGAATATCTTGTTTGAACTCATCTCGGATCTCAGTCTTTTTGGGGCCACCAGTGAGTGCAAGGCCATTCTTTCCCTGGAGAATAGTATTCTTCAACTCATCGGGAGCCACATAATTTTGTGTGGTTGTCTTGCGAAGACTACTAAAGACAGCCTTCAGCTCTTCCGGACCGCCATTCGAGTCAGAAACAGATGGCGATGTTTTGCGGGTTTTGAGTGTAGCGCGGAAGTCAACCTTGCTCGAGGCAGAGGGGGGTAGTTCAGGCTTAGGCTTTGAAGAAACCAAGGGAGCTGTAGGTTTCTTAACAACAGGGTTGATTTCTTCAGGGGCCGTAGTAGGGGACATTGGCTTGGTATGAGTAATTGCAGAGACAGGTGCAGCGGGAGGAGGGAATATACCCGACACCGGAGTCGGGGAAGCAGTCGAGCCCATAGGGATGTTGCGCATAAGACCACCGATTTTGACTTCGTGCTTCGTCGCTGGACCCTTGACACTTTCAGATTCGGGCTTGGCACCGCCGGTTTTGTGGGCTTTGGCCTTGTTTAGCTCAACCATCCACGCGGGCTGTGATAAAGAAGGGGCATGTGTTTTCTTGGGAGATTCGGGCTTGTTGAGAGCAGTTTCGAGCCAGCTAGCCTTGGTCGGGCTCCAACGTCGCGTGTCCATTGACTTTGAGGGACTTGATGGGGGAGTGACTTCATCGACGCCCTTTGAAACACTGTCTGTTTCCTTGTCGGTGAGGGCAAACGCCGAGTTTTTGGAGACATATGACGGGTCGAAGATGGGATCTGCGGGCTGCAGGGCAGCAGCTGTGCTTTCCATCGACTTGTCCCTCTCGTGAGAGCTCTGGCGAGATGAGGGCCGGGATTTATGAAGCGGCGTGGTCGAAGCATCTCGAATGACGCTATTTGGGCGATTTCCCGTCCGGTTAGCGGCGATAGACTCAGCTCGTGCTAGACCAGCAGGCGATGTGACACTCCAACGCTTAACGCTGTCAGATCTCTTCATCATAGCACTTTGTACGAAGCCACCAAGACCCTTGGTCGGTGAAATTGGTCTGTTAGACGTCACACGGCCAGGTGAGCGATTGGGACGTGCATATTCCGGGCCCTCAGAAGTTTCGGAAAGAGGAGGGGGATCGAGCTTGGGCGAGGAACCAAGATCGAGAGAGCCTTGGCGCGAGGTTGTAGAAATGGTAGAGTGTTCAGGGACCATACCCGGGAGACCTTTTCTTGCGGAGCCAACGTCTGAACGGTCGTCGTCCTCAACCTGGTTCCGGCGGTAGGCAGCGGAGTTAGCACCACGATCGGGAGTCTGGCGGAACCAAGTGGAATCTTTGGAGCCCAAGGCCTGTGCAATTTGGTCCTTGGTCAGGGTCTTGTCGCGACTAGAAGACACGGAGGGATCGGTGGACGTGTTGGTACGAGCAAGGGCATTTTCAGTCGCAAGAACCGAGAGAGGTCGAGTACGCCTGTCGTTCTTATCTGGCGACTGCGAGGCGCGACGTTGCCAGGAAGGACTGAATGGCTCGCGGAAAGATCGCACGGTCGGCGAGGCATCGTGTCTCTTAGAATCAAGGCCGTTGCTTCCGAGGGACGACTCGTTTTCCTTTGTGGGAGAGGTTGAATAGGAGTCCATCTTCAGGTCCTCAGACTTAATTGACGAAGTGCGGTAGGATGGAGACTCGAGGCGGAGGTTGTCGGTCACGACGACACTCGAACGATGTAATATTGGGGGTCTTGTGGCAGGAGACGACTTTTGGGGAGAAATGGATCGGGCTCGTTCTAGGAGGCGACAAGTTGAAACGTTAGTTTGAGGTGAGCGGAGGAGAAAAAGAAAGTGTGAAAGTGCTTGTCGCAATCATGCATCGTTGGAAAAAGGGCTTGGCAGAAAAAGCACAGCTTGACAAGCAAAAAGAGAGAAAAATAAAAACAACAAAACAAACCCAAGCCACGCACCCCACAGCGCTGAATTCACTTTAATTGTATTGACCCGTGCTGGCCCGGAAACCAGGCAAGTCTCAATAACGAGAAGGGAAATCTGGAAGCTTGGACGGGGGGTGGGGGGGGGGGGGGTACACAAGATTGGGACAGCCGGCGAAATGCAGCTATTGTACGTCTGGGTCAAGAAAGCTACATGGGAATCACGGCATTTGATGCTGCCAGGAAATCACAGTATTTGATGATGCCAAAGTTGATGTAGGCAGGAGAGGAGACAAGGCCACGACTTACCGGCACGACGAGCGGCTCTTTCACTCCTCTCTTGGAGAATGCGCTCTTCCAGCTCGCGCGAACGGGCTTCATCCTCTTCTATGCGGCGGCCCTTGAGCTCCTCGACTTGCTGGAGAAACTGTGAGACGTCGTCTGACATTGTCGAGGGGATGGTGTGGTGTGGTGTGGTGTGTTGAGATGAGGATGCAAAGGCCGGGGAGACTGGCAATGGATTGATATAGGCCGGCGCGGAGACTGGTATCGTGTGTCTTCAGTGTCGGCGGGTTGTCGAGTAGGGCAGGGGTATTTGTGCGGCAAACAAACTAATGAGCCAGCCTTGTCACAGGTTGTGTGTCGTACGTATGTAGCATCCAAGCTGCCGACTGAAGACAGAAGGGGAGAGCCAAAAAAAAAGAAAAAAAAAAGGAAAAGCCAAGAAACATTCGGTGGCAGTAGGAGCCAGTAGAAGAAGACGGGCAAATGACCAGAAGAGCAGCAAGTAGTGTGTGTATGTAAGGCCAATGGCCAAATGAAGAGCAAGTAGTGTATGCAAGGCCAATGACCAGATGAACAGCAAGTAGTGTATGTATGTATGTATGTGGGCGTCGGAGTAAGTAGAATCACGGAGCAGGAAGGAGATTCATTACAGTCGTGACCAAGGCGAAGAAGTGTAGAGCAGTGTAGTCGTAGGCCAGCCAAGCCAGGCCAAGTCAAGTCAAGTCAAGCGACACTGTCACAGTAAGAAATTGAGCCTTCGAGTGAATCGGCGTCAGAGTGAATCGGCGACAATACACACTGCACCGAGCATGAGACGAAGGGAGGGGATGGAGATGGGAATAGAACTAGGCGGCAGCTGGCAGCAACCAAATGATACAAGTACAGTACCGTAAAGAATAGAAAAGATTAAATAGAGGGACGGCCAGTAGCCAATAATTGAAAGGATACGGTAAGGAGAAAAGAAAAGCCCGAACGATGCAAGATGAAAGAAGAAGAAAAAAAAAAGAAAAGACAGCAGAAAAGACAACAGAAAAGATGCAGCTTGACAAGAATCAGGGAGAGCAAAAAGGAAATGTAAAGAAAATCAATAAATAAATAATAAAAATTAAAATTCCAGCTGAGGGAGGGAATGAAATAGAACAACAGAGCAACAAAGAAAAAGGGACACCCGAGATGGGCCTGAAAATCAGTGCAGCAGGTAGTTGCTCTGTCGACTGTTGAATTTGCCAGGCAACGAACAAGCTTGCGCCTGCTCCTGCATCTTTCGTGGAGGTAGCTACTTGGGTAGGTATATACTGTACTGAATCTGCATATGTACACAGTACGCTTGTGTGCAAGTATACATTGGGTATATGTGCTGGGTTATGTAAGTGACAGATACATCTACCAGCGACTGACTGCTTCAACCAGCCCCCTCCCCTGATACTGAACAGACAACACGAACACCAATACATGCTTGTGGTTGTGGGATGGGACAAGCTGCAAGCTGCTTTACAATGCTCGATTCCCCAGCTCCAGTTGCCAGTGACTTATGCTTCTCGCCAAGGACGTGGCATGACCCAGGCTGGCATACCTGGCCATAGGCTTATGTGTATGAGTGTGCGTGTGCGTGTGCATGTACTGTCTGCTGTGTAGCACACACACACACACACATATGTCCCTGTTTCTGTACACAAGTATATGTATACAAGTACACAATACACAGGTACACTCTACATGCATGCACCTGCCTGTCGTAGTCTTCGCTACTTCCTATCTAGAGTATCGCACAGTCAATACATTATTGTGTCCTTATCCCCCGCCAAACCAAAGCATATATCAGGTCACACCCACACAAATACAATACACCTAAACCTGCTGGCCTTGCTTCGCTGCCTTTTTTGCTTCTTGTTTGCTTTGTCTCTGGCATTTGACTCTCTCCCGCCTAGCGTGTAGCCCACTATAAATCCTGTGGCCACCCCCCCCCCGAGCTACAGCCAATCAGCGTCCAGAGATCGCCCAAGCCTCCGGAATGCTGCGCACGACGCTGGGCAACCTTCTGCCGCCCGCCAACACAAAAGCAACGCCTACCGGCAATCCCATATCGATATCGCATTCTGATGCTGATGCTGATGCTGCATATCCCGTCCCATGTTGTCGCCTGCAGGCTTCGCCTTCTTGATTGTCCTGTCCCTCTTGCTTAGTACAGAAACAAGCGCTGCTTCGCATCCTCCACCACCCATGAGAGCCCCTCGTTCAAATTCACACCCGTCATGGCACTGCACCGGAGAATGTGCCATTGATGTGTCCGAATTGCATCAAGCTCAAGGCCCTGTGGCACCCGCGCCATGTTAGTTATCATTGCGGAATGTACATGCATGTGTATGGATATGAGTGCATGGCAGCAAGCCCGTTGGAAGCACCCAATACACATCTCTACACCAGACACCGGCTGTAGACAGTGCAGACTTACGTTGATAATATCGTCTTCCGTCATACACCCGTTGACATCTGTCTTGTTGGCAAAAACCAGCAGACTAGCTCCAGATAGTCGCTATAGTTCCGTTAGCACTAGCATACCACGGGCAACCGACAACAGCGGTCGATCCTGTGCTGTTGTTGTTGTTGTTGTTTACCTCTTCCTCCAAAAGCATGTGAAGCTCTTCCTTGCAGTCCTTGATGCGCAACTTGTCAGTGGCATCAACCACCCATATCAGAGCATCGGTTTTTTCGAAATAGTTCCGCCAGTACGACCGCAGAGTCTTCTGGCCTCCAACGTCCCCTAGAGTCAAGGCAGTGTCAGTTTGCTGCACTCAGAGAGATGCCATGCCCCATTTACTCACATATATTCAGCTTGTACCTAAAAGAAACAGTGGCTCGTTAGAAATGTGCGCTCCTTGAGTGGCATGGACTAGTACGAGATGGATGCATGACGCATGTGTTGATGTCCATGTAGGGAGTGATGAGGGAGAAAGGCGGGAAAGGCCTCGTGTGCCCTTGGTGCCCAAGAGAAGGCCTCACCAGCCAGCAAACTAACTTACCCCTCATAGTCAATGGTCTTGATGATAAACCCCAATGTTGGGCTAACAGTATTGACATCTTCGCCCATGATCCGCTTGACGATTGTGGTTTTGCCGGCATTATCAAGGCCTCTATCCAAATATCCAAACACGTGAGCCAAGGAAACATAAACAACATCACTAAGGAAGAGCCATACTTACAGCATCAGGATGCGCATCTCCTTGTCTTTCAATCTGGCTTTTCTCAAGATGGACAGCATGCTGAAGGGATGCCAGAGCGGGGCTCTAGGAATGAGAGTGACTGAGACGTTGGCAGTGGAGAAGAGAGCAAGGACCGCCCAAGTATCGTGACGTCCAAAATGGCTCAATGTGTTGAACAAAAAGGGTATTATTCGCCCCAAACAGCACGTTGTGATGTGGAAGATGTCAGAATGCTCAGAGAGGAGTGAGTTGGGTTGTCCAGTCCTTGACATAAAATAACCCTTGTATATGTATATTTAACCCTACACGCACGGAAGACCTCTTGTGCGACCCGAAGCTTGGTGGAACCCTATCTCTAGGGTTAGACACCACTTGTTGAGCTCACCGTCCCTCGGAATGGTTGCATCCGAGATCGGCTGTCGCAGTGTATCATGAAATGACTCGCCAGTACAATCATTATACAGCGACATCAGAGTGGCTCCGGGGTTAGTTGGTCCCCCAGCCAGCCATTGGCGATAGAACTCTACTTACACATTCAGCTTCCAGCGCTGGACAATCCGTTATCAGCAACGCTTTGATCCTTCCTTGCAGCGTTTGTGGTGCCTCTGGCGAATTTTTACTGGGTCTTCCCATTCTAGGCCTTTAGCCCTTCGTCACACCATTCAACACCAACCCTTCACCCATCAAGGGCCAGCAAACAAGACGCCATGTCGGCCTCAATTCCCGGTTCACGAGAGCTTCCCGAGTCCCAGTATGATCTTCAGACGTACTGGGGCCGCGTGCAGCATGCTGTAGGTCTCACGGACCCCAGGTAAGAACCGCAATGGCGTGTAGACACGGCCGTGGCCATCCGGGTGGACAGAGACAATGGCTAACAATATCCATAGGACTCTCCTTGTGAGCAACGACGGCCTTGAAAAGGCCAAGCAGCAGCTTGCAGAGTACAAGCAGGGCAAGATATCGCAGATGACTCCCGAGCTGTGGACGGCCAAGAAGATTGTGGACTCGACTCTGCACCCTGGTATGACAAACATCTTCACGGGTAGATGAGATAAGCGGCGGCTCGACCACCAACAAGGAGAACAAGCGTGTCTAGCCTTGTGAGCTAACAAACTCGGTGCACCAGACACTGGCGAAAAGGTCTTTTTGCCATTCCGCATGTCGAGCTTTGTGCTGTCTAACCTGGTGGTGACGGCGGGCATGCTGCAGCCAGGTTTGGGCGTGAGTATTACGACATCTATCCCTCACCCATCTCGTTGCATCTATCACGACACGTGTCCCATCCTCCAACCCGTCGCATCCGCTGCATGGAAAGCGTCACTGACTCTGCCTTGATGGCCTTCTAGACGGTTGGTACCATTGGCTGGCAGTGGGGAAACCAGTCCCTCAACGTTGCAATCAACAACGCCAACGCCAACAAGTCATCGCCCCTGTCGTGGAGCCAGGTCGCGCAGTCGTACTGCCTGGCCGTGGGAGCCTCATGCTCCGTGGCCGTGGGCCTAAACAAACTAGTGCCTCGTCTCAGGGGCATCTCGCCCAGCACGCAGATGGTCCTGGGCCGCCTGGTGCCGTTTGCCGCCGTCGCCTCGGCTGGTGCACTCAACGTCTTCCTCATGCGCGGCGAGGAGATCCGCAAGGGGATTGATGTGTTCCCCGTGCTCAGCGACGCCGACAAGGCGAAGCTCAAGGCGGAGGGTAAGGCCGAGTCGGACGTCCAGTCTCTCGGCCGGAGCAAGAAGGCTGCCACGCTGGCCGTCGGGGAGACTGCGCTGAGCCGCGTGCTCAACTCATCGCCCATCATGGTGATCCCTCCGCTGATTCTGGTCAAGCTCCAGCAAACGGAGTGGCTGAAACAGCGCCCAAAGTACACGACGCCTATTAACCTGGGGCTGATTCTGGCAACGTCGTTTGCTGTGCTTCCTCTGGCTCTGGCGGCCTTCCCCCAG
Source organism: Thielaviopsis populi (assembly GCA_017591655.1). Classification (NCBI taxonomy): domain Eukaryota; kingdom Fungi; phylum Ascomycota; class Sordariomycetes; order Microascales; family Ceratocystidaceae; genus Thielaviopsis; species Thielaviopsis populi. The sequence goes on along the minus strand of JADILG010000138.1, from coordinate 23,447 downwards.
AGACAGCGCATTGCTGCTGATAATCTGGAGCCTGAGTTTCATGGCCGCGGAGGGTGCGACGGGCTAGTTGTGTTCAACCGTGGTATTTAGATGAGTAATAGCAAGGTCAACATGTATGAAGCTGACTATGTTTGCGCACTTTGAGACAGACCCGAAGGTGATGTCGAAACATGCATTGTATAGATAGGGTTAGGGTACGTCTTTATCACCATCACAGTCAGTGTCAGTGCGTTTACGAGAGGAACGAGAAATGCACGACGCGTCGTGCAGCAAAAAGCAGAGAGCAGAAGGAGGGAAAAAAAAAAACAAAAGAAGCAAAGCCGGCATAGGCAAGGGAGATTTGAAACTCTGAAACCTTGGGGCCCAAAGCCGCCAGCCAGCCACCAACACTGCAATATTGCTGGGCGGTTTCATGACTTGTCACAAGAGCTTCAGGGCCCAAAGCCTGGCGATGGCCGGCGGCCGGGCTTTGTCTGAACATAGCAAAGCAAAACAAAAATCAGCGGGCTTTGTCTTTTGCAGTGTGTATGTATGCATGGCATGGCATGGCATGGCATGGAAGAACAAAGACAACAATGTTTCTCGGTACTGGGCGCTTTGAGAGATAATTCGCAGTGCTGGCTCGTTTGTTATGCATGGGGAGGCATAGGCGATTACGCGGTGTAGACTCGCATTGTCTACTGCCTGTTGGCCTGTCTGTCTGTCTGTCTGTCTGTACATGCACAATATGGATGTAGCATGACGCACGTTGCATGTTACATGAACGTACGCCCAAGTCACGATGACATGGGCAGATAAAGCGAGGATCACACTGTGCTCCTGGCAGCTGAAGCGATGCGAAGCAAATGGAGGAGAGAAAAAAAAAAACCTCCCCAACCCCAACCCTGACTATGTAGAGAATACTCCGATAATCAGCCGGCAGCAGTCAAGGTGCAGGCCAGCCCACGATTCGAAGGCGCAATTTGGCGGCTTGTGATTGCATTGCGCCTTTGGTCTTCATCTTTCTCCTCCATGCTCGTCTCGTCTGGTTTGGCCTCAAAATAAAAATACAATACAAAACACACGGGCCCAGTCATGAATTTTCTTTTCTGCCCCCTTTGTGCTGGAATTACGGTGAATAATATTTTTTCTGGCTGCAAGGGAAAAGAAGAAGTAGAATTACGACGATAGCCGTTTTTGGGAAGGGGGGGGATAGGGTTACGATTGTGTGATTGGTTGCTACAGCGTCCGCCTTTTTTTTTTTTTAAAAAAAAAAAGAGATTTGCGTGAGGGAGAAGAAGGAACGCGTATAGCACAAGAGACAAATTGACGAGTAGAATTGCAGAACCAGAGCACGCAGGGAATTAATTAGCGGCTATCTAGAAGGGTCCATGGCTGTTTAGGGCCTGTTTAGTACCTGCCCGAGTGTCTCAGGCTCCTTCCAGGCGGCTGGCCTTCTGTATTCTCATCTGCTGTTGGGCATAACTCAGTGGAAATAAATGCAAAGACCAGAACAGGACACAAGCCGATAAGGGTGACAGAGAGAGGGAGAGAGAAAACGAAAGAGAGATAGGGAGAGAACGAAGGAAAGCCGCGTACACAGGGTTTATGCAGACACAGGAAAACAATGCCGATGCTGGTTGTGAGCGTTGCATGCCCAAAGATGATGGGATGTACCAGTTGAAGTGTTTGTATTTGTATACATGTACATCCAAACATTTGCAGATGCCCATCCCATGTACATATACATGTACATGTGCGGCTACACGAGTAAATCGCACACAAGTAGCTACACACACAAGTAGCTACACACACATTGCATTTTTTTTTCCTGTTCAAGCGAACAATACGTGGATAAATCTGCAAAATATCCACGGCGGAGGCCCCAGCCAACCACCTTCAAAGAAGCAGCAATTATCATTATCAGGAGGAGGCCCAAACATGAAGGTTGACGGATGGGATGGTGGAATGACTGAGAAAAAGAAGCAAAACGAACGCGGAAGAACAAGGGAGAGAGATGGATAGATACATTGTTGGCGTGAGAAACACGATGACCGCCGGTAGTGCTGCTGAGAGGAGAAAATCGTCAATCGTGATGCAGCTCATTAACTGTAGTGTATACTGTGTTGTGCCTCTGCTGCTTGGTCTACGAGACCACCATGAGGCTATTATGAAGGGGAGGGGAGGGGAGGGGAGGGAAGGGAAGGGGGATGGGGGTCTCTGCTCTTCATGGCTGGCTAGTGTAGTGTAGTCACCATCGTTTTTAGCTCGATGCACTTGGATTCTGATTCTGGATGCTGTACTATGTCATTCCATGTCCATCGTTGGCTGGCTGTCTGTCTGTCTGTCTGGCTGTCTATCTGCTGGTCTTGTCTGTCTTTGCTCGCTTCCACAGCCCAAGAGAATCTTGTTCCTGATGTCAGCCAATTTCTTTTCCGCGCTGTTTTCCTGTTCAATTTTTTCTACCCTTCTTTTCTGCTGCCATATTAACCAGCAAAAAACCAGCTGCTAATTCGGCCTCTTCAGCACTGCTTGTTCTCTGCCCATACGTCGTTCTTCGTATGCCTTGCATGCCTTGTGCTTTTGCCTGCTCATCACGAGGCTTGGACGGACCTACAAGGCTGCGGCTAAAGCAAGCTGCTGCACCCACAGAATCTGATCTGATACCCTGACCTGAATTCCTCTTTTTTTGCTTTGATTTTCTGGAACCTTTTTTTTTTTTTCGCCCGCCAATTCATTCTTGTTGGTGATTGCGTGCCGGCTCTTCTGTCCCGCTTCTTCGTTTTGTCTCCGTGTCTATGTAGCCTTTATCTCTGCGCTCCCACCCAACGCGACCACACATCCACGAAGCGTCCGACAGCCAGCCAGCCAAGTTCTGCGATAAGAATTTGGAAGGGAAAACTTTCTGACCACGAACAACAAATCAACCAACTAACCAACCAACCAACCGACCGACCGACCGACCGACCGCCCAGCCGACGAACCGACTCTCGCACGCAAAGAAGCCTGAAATAAAAAATTGCTGCGAGGCTACAGACCAGTCCTGATCCCGAGCCGTATACACATTAATACTGTTGCTGTTTGCCTGCGATACGCCCTGTTATTTTTGTCTTTTTTGTTTTTGTCTTCTGCCTTTTGCTCTGGTACATCCTGAATTTGCCGTGCTGCGATTTTATCTGTGCAGAGAAAAGCGAGGACGGAAAAGCGCATTTGCAGCCCAAAAAAAAGCACCACCAAGAGGAAGCTCGTCACTACTTTTGGGGGGAAAAAAGGGCTCAAAAAGGGATTGCGAAAAAAAAAGCTCAACGCTCGCAAGATAGCAATGTCGACTCCCACAACGGCCACGGCCACCACGCTTCCTCATTACCGGCCGCACCACTATCCGCAATACTCACATTCATACAACGAGCAGCAGCCACAAGAACAGCAGCACCAGCAGCACCAGCAACACCAACAAAACCAGCAAAACCATCAAAATCAAAACCCACAGAGCTCGCCTTTGGCCCAGAACAACACTGCTCCAACTACTGCTAATACCGCTGCAAGTGCGTCGGTCACAGCGCCCGTGTCAGCGCCCGTGTCAGTGCCCACTGCCACCGCTGCCACTAGCGAACCCACTGCCACCGCTGCCACTAGCGAACCCACTGACGCTGCCACTGGCGAGCCCACTAACGCTGCCACTCCCAGCGCTGCCGCTACCGCCTGTGTTAGCGCTGGTTTCAACGCTGCCGCCAACTCTGGCGTCTCCTCATCACTATCAACTGCCACTGCTACTGCCACTGCCACTGCCACTGCCGTCCCCATACTACTCCCAGCCTCAACCTCCTCAACCTCTTCGTCCACCGTCTTTGCTTCTTCCTTTGAAAACACCAGGTCGACTTCAATCGCCACGTCTGGCTCGGCTGCCGCTATCTCGTCCGCTGCCTCGGCTGTACCAGCCACTCCTACTACCACCACGGCACCGTCTGCCGTTGCTTCTTCCACTCTCCCATGCCTGAACCCCAACGGCAACAGCACCAGCACCAGCACCAGCAACAACAACAGCGCGATCTCGTCTTCGACAGCCTCATCCATTTCCCTCTCGTCAAGGCTTCCTCCGCCCTACCGATCTCTCCCGAAGCCATATTCCAACGGCTACCATAGCCATACCCATAGTATCAATAATATCCGCCCTCACGACTACGAAAATTACGACTACGATTACACCGGCCATAATCATCATTCTACCCTGCTGCAATCACCAGTCCATCTGCCTGCTCACTTGGCTCTGAACCACAACAGCTACACCCACAATCATAGCCACAGCCATAGCCATAGCCATAGCCATAGCCATAACCACAACCACAACCTCAGCCACAACAGCGCCCACAACGCTTACACTGATCACCACATCTCCCACCAACCCCAAATCCCCGTGCTGTCGCCCTCGCAACAACACCAGCGCCCATACTCGCCCTCGGCCAACTCCACCACCAACTCTTCCAACTATACCATCTCTGCATCTTCTGCCGTTGCCGGAGCTCCCTCTGCTTCTGCATCTACTTCTGTAACCCTGCCTCCTCTGTCTTCTCTCCCCTCCGTCTCCGTACTGCCCGGGCATAATCACCATCGCCTTGACCATCTGTCTGCAGCAGCCGCTACTGCTTCTCCTCCTAATCCAAATTCCTTTCAATCCCAAGCCATGGCGACCTCCTCCCAGTCCTCTCACTCCCAATCGCAATTAACCCCCGCCCGCAAGCGGAGACGATCGCGCGAGCCTGACTGGACCGATTTCTACAAAAATGGCCTGCCCAAGGAAATCATTGTCATTGACGATGATTCGCCCGACGCCGGCCCTATTGACCCTGTCGGTGCTGGCTTGAATACCTCCAACTCTGTGGCCATGCCTCTCCCTCATCACCCACAGACCCCACACGACCAACAAGCGTCTAAGAGACGGAAACGCGACGACGAGGAAGCCGTTTACGATGCCCTCTACCACAACAACAAGTACTCAGCCTCACATACAACGACGCCGCGCCTTAATGCCACACCAATCAGCCACTCCGACCGGGCCTCTGCTCTGCTCAACAGCTCCGCGACATCTCTTTCTACCCATGATCTAGAGGTTGCCCAGTCAAGCCAGAAGCGCAAACGGGCTACACGCCAACAGATTGCCCATGAAGCCCGCCTGAAGGAGGCGGAGATACATCTCGATAGCCTCGTGCCATATGTGCCTCCACCCTATCCCCCGCGGAAAGCCCCCGATGTCCACATTCGCGTTGTTCATGATGTGAGTAACTGCTAAACCATGACTTGTTGTTTTCTGCCGCTTGTAGTTTCATTTCACTGACAAACAACAGCATTACCATCGCAACCACAAGGTTGATGATGACGATGGCCACTACATTGTTGTCCCCGAGGGTGAACTGACCGAGAGATGTAAGCTGCAAAAAAAACAAAAACTCTAAACCGTTAACACGCTCCTCATTAATTGTCCCCCGATCTAACATCGTCTCATTACAGATCAAATCGTCAAGCTTCTTGGCCAAGGTACCTTTGGTAAGGTCGTTCAGGCCAAGGACCGTCGTCGCAACAAGCTTGTTGCAATCAAAATCATTCGCTCCGTACAAAAGTACCGCGACGCCTCCAAGATCGAGCTTCGGGTGCTCGCTACGTTGAAAGCCAACGACGAAGAGAATCGCAACCGGTGTATTCACCTCCGCGATTGCTTCGACTTTCGCAATCACATCTGTATCGTCATGGACCTTTTGGGCCAGAGCGTGTTCGATTTTCTCAAGAGCAACAACTTTGTACCCTTCCCTAACAGTCAGATACAAAGCTTTGCTCGCCAACTGTTCACCAGTGTGGCCTGTAAGTAGTATCTTCCTTGAGACGTTGGGTGTGGTCTGCGCATTGCGCTGTAAAGACCTCCCATGCTCGTAAGCTAGCAACTAACATGTACTTTTCCTCCTAGTCTTGCACGACCTGAACTTGATTCACACAGATCTCAAACCCGAAAACATCCTTTTATGCGACAATACCTATCAGACGTTTACCTATAATCGGAAAATTCCCTCGGCGTCGAGCAACACTCCTCGTCAAGCCAACCAGAGACGGGTCTTGCTGGACACAGAGATTCGTCTCATTGACTTCGGATCGGCTACCTTCCAGGACGAGTATCATTCTTCTGTGGTTTCGACGAGGCACTACCGCGCACCCGAAATTATTCTCGGCTTGGGCTGGTCTTATCCTTGCGATATCTGGAGTATAGGCTGTATCCTGGTCGAGTTCTTTACCGGCGATGCCCTATTCCAGACGCATGACAATCTGGAGCATCTTGCCATGATGGAGGCTGTTGTTGGGTCTCGCATAGACAGCTCACTTGTCCAAGCCGTGAACCGAGCTGCCTCAAGATCGACATCAGGAAACCCTGCAGCAAAGTAAGATAGATATCCGATCCCACGATCAACAGATGGAGGATGACTAACCCATATCCTCACAGATTCTTTAAGCGTTTGCGTCTAGACTTCCCCACCCCAGAGACCTCGCGAGCGTCCAAGAGGTTTGTAAAGGCTATGAAAACGTTGGAGGTAAGCGCGATATGCTTTTTGTCACAACCAACCCAAGACTCCTTGAAACTAACAAATCATCACAGGAAATTATCCCTGCCAACAACGCGTTCCTTAAAAGCTTCCTCAACCTCTTGCGCCAAATATTTGTCTACGACCCGGCTAAGCGCATCACCGCAAAGGCCGCCCTGCAGCACCCCTGGTTCAGAGAACTTCCCAACCCCGATGACGGTACCGAGGCTTTGAAGATCCGTGCTGAACGCATGCGCCTTGAGCAGCTGTCGAGGTCTACGTCAGCATCTGTTTCGCACACCCACATGGACAGTCGGACACTTGCTCCTATTCGGCCATGACCTGCGGTGGTTGTATGATAAAAGTGCGACGATGTCTGCGTGAGATGGCTGAGGAGAAGAGAGTGGGTGATTCTACTACAGCCGTTGGAGATCTGATGTCTGAGGCATACCACATGCTTCTTCTGCAAGGCGCTGTTTTCTCTTCCACCACCACTACGCCTGGACTTTCTATTTCTGCTATTTTTCCTTAAGCTTTCCTGCAGCCGGGCTTGCAAGCTTACTCAGCATCTTTCCTCGCCAGCTTGTCCACACACACAGACTCTTATTCCCCCCGAGGGAGGGGCCTGCAACTCTACACAACGGCGTTGTTAGCTTCTGACTAAAGGATGTGGAGGGGAGGGTGGGGGATCGGGGGAGGGGACCGGAGAAGGAGGTTTTTTTTTTGATTTCTTTCATTACATGCGAGCTTTTTTTTCTTGCTTTTTCTTTTCTTCTTCTACGGTATTTCCTTGGCCGTGAAGTGTGTTTATATATACCTAGCAGCTTATCTTTCAACCTGTCTTACGCTCTGCTCATAGGAACGTTTCTTTTTCTCGAACTTGCTGCATATTGGCTCGCTATATACATATTGTGTCTGTGTGGCGAGGCTCACATGGATGTCAGAAATCTCGATTCCATACAATAGCTGCGTGATGGTATCAACGCCATGCAAGACTCGAAAAAATCTTGGCTGCAGGTTGTGGTCAACACAACACACTTAGCTAGTACGCATCGTCAGCTGCTAGTAAGCCGGCCATTTGGCCTGTGTAACCTATCATCCCAAGGCACGGCCATAGTCCACATCATGACGACACGGTAGCCACTTGGTGCTGTGACGAGTAGTTACCTGAATTATCTCCAATGACTGGAATCCACGGCATCTCATTCGCTGAGCATTTAGGGCTTAGGCGTCTGTCTACGTTGTGTGTTTATTGCTCGTGCCTGCCGTACTGGACCAGATAGATGGGGCATGGCTTTGTGGCTTTGTGGCCTTTTGGTTTTGCATCTTGGATGCAATCATGACATTGTTCTCCAACTATAACAGCTGTCCATAACCTGTCTCCATCAATCGCCCACAGAGCCTATGACGAAAGCCTAAATCACATCCAGGCCTACTTTCAGTGAGTATCGAGCCGCCACCTGATATCCAGCATGGACAATGAACTGCAGCGGCTAACAACGGCAATGTTCACAGTCAACGCCCAGCTTCGAAAGATGCAGAACGACCATGTGTCCCGGCAAGCTTCGAGCCCGGCCAAACAAGCGCACCAGTTCATGTGCCTCGATTCGAAGAGTCCGGATAACCGGCACCTGGTACCTGTAGCAGCCTCGGGCGGAGAAGCGAGGTTGGACAACCCCCTATACTACGATATGGAATGCGATAGTATCACCAGAACACATAATGGGCCTGAACTACCGTCATCGAGCTTTGAAGCACCAGACAGCTTTGACCAGGTCAGTACCGTTCAGCAAGTCAACCCCGCAACTAGCGACTTCTCTAGAGGTTCTCGAAACAGCACTCCGGAGAAAACAACCCGTCAGCTGTTTACAACACCTCCTCAGCGGTCGCCTTGCTTGTATACGCCTACTCCGGTCTATGAGCTCTCGGCAAGCTCTACATTGAGTGATGCCATCAATTCTTGCAATATCAAGCCTGGTGGTGTAGGGAAGCGTCCCATAGCATTTTCCAATGATAGCTCACCCGCCACACGATCTTGGTGTCAAGATTCAGATTCATCCCAGGTGACCTTTGCCATCATGGAGGATGACGATCCTTTCATCGAGCATGTATCAAAGACAACATCCCCGGCCCTAGAACGCACCAACAGCAGCCAAAAAGAGGAGAGGGACCGGCTCCGTATGAGATTTGGCCTGTCTCCGCCTCGTTGGACTCACCCTACTCTGCAAAGTATTCCGGCAAATCCCGATCACGGACCCTTCACATCCCGCTCGCAATTTGACCTGCGACCGAGTCGGAGAGTTCGCAGCGTGCCGCAACTTGATTCTCTTTATCGTGCCGTGCATGTAGCACAGGAGCCCTTGGCCACTACCATGGCTCCGGCATGGATAAGCACCTTGAATGGGAACCACGCAATGCCTACCCGACATCTTTCCTTGTTCAATCCGATGCCCCCTCAATACACCGAGTTTCATCCAAACCACGGAGTCGCTGCCTCTGTTCAGCCGGTAATGCCAACTGCCGAGTTTTGCAATCTTCCAGATCTTCGGGTTAGAAGCTACGGTAGAGTGGAAATGCCTCGCCCTGTTTTTCACCATACACCGTACTTCATGGCCGGAGGACCAGGCTTTGGACAGCCGCAGGGCAGCAAAAGGAGACGTGGAAGGTGAAGCGATTATGCAAAGGGATGCGAGGAGGAAATTGCCGGGGAGGGCGTTTGGCAGTTGGCCTTGAGTGAGAATCGGCAGATTCTGTCCATCACTGGTAAAGTATATTTGTTTGAGAGATGAGAGTCATGAATTCCATATTCCATAAAACGCCGGTAACCAAAAGACAACCCAGATCCACGTGACAAAGTAGGCAACGAGTCTATATCTTTTGTGTCGTCCTACTCGGTATTTAATCCTTTTCTTCGTTCTGCAAAAACCGTAGCACGGCCGGGAGAAACTCGGCGGCCTGCTGGAACTCGCCCAGCTTGACAGTCATTTGATCGCAGCCCATGAGCACCACGCGCTGCTTATCCAGCAGGCGCCGCTGCCTTTCCTGCTCGTCCAAGCCCTCCAGATCCTGTTCGGTGATTTCGTCGCGCTGCTGGGCGGGGAGCTTGGCATAGCGCTGCGAGAAGTGCGTCAGCATGACTCTGCGCGCGCGCATCATGCTGGCAATGTCGAGCGCCTCGGCCATGGTCGAGTGGCGCTTGTTGATGGCGTCGCTCTGCTTGTCGCTCTCAAACGTGCACTCGTGGATCAGCAGCGTGCTGTCGCGGCCCATGCGCGCAAAGCGCGGGCTGGGCCGGCAGTCGCCGCTGTAGCTGATCTTGAGGCCCGACGGCCACGTGAAGACGCCGGCGTGCGCGTCCTTGCAGTGGTTGACGTTGACGTAGTGCGCAGAGGCAAGGCCGCTGGGGTGGTCGGCGGGGAACACGTCCTTGAAGTCGTTGTCGCCAATGTGCAGACCGCTGAAGATGATGTTGGAGAGGTCCATGTTGCGCGCGTTGGCGTACTCGTCCAGGAAGGTCTTCATGAAGCGCGTGCAGCCGACCGTCAGCTTGGGCGGCGGGGCCAGGTGCTGCGTGGCAGCGATCCACTCCTCGATTACGGTGATGGTGCCCAGGTGGTGGTCGGCGTGCAGATGGCTGATGAAGAGGAACTTGAGATTGGCAATGACGTTGCGCGCCTCGGCCTTGCCGTAGAGGCGGCAGATCTGGCCCAGAGTGTTTTCGCCGCAGTCTAGGATGTAGTTGCCGACGCCCGGCACGCGGATGAGAGTCGCGGAGACGTTGCGGTATTTGGAAGGCACCGCAGATCCGGTGCCCAGAGTGATAACTTCGGTATCGCGGTTGGGGATGTCTTTCTCGGATTCCTCCACGCGGGCCTTGAACTCTGGAGTATTGATGCGGTCACGGGCTTCGTCAGCCATCTTCAAGAGTTCAGGGTCAAGCTTGTTGACGAGGGCCATGAGATCGGGGAACGGAAGCACATTGGCAGGCTTCTCTTCAAGCTTGGGCATAGTCTGCATCCGCATACCAACACGGCCAGTGGTGAAGGGGGCGCCGTCTGGAATCTTGACCGCAGGCATGGCATTATCAAACTTCAATATCGGATAGCGGTCGGGGTCTAGGCGGTGCAGGGTAGTGAGGATAGTGCCGTAGGACTCAAAGGCCAGCATGTTGGGTGAGGTGTCGGGCGAGCACACAATGTGCTTGATGTGTGAGTTCTCGCGCATGAAGCGAAGCACGTTGGGCTCTGAAACAAGGTCCTCTGAAAGCAACCAGTAAAAAATGCCGACATCGGCCATGATTTCCGAGTTGGTCCACTCGGGACGGGCAAAGAAGGCCTCCAGATAGCTCCGGTTGGGGATATCGGCCACAACGAAACCCTGGCCGGGAATAGGCGGGTCCATGACCATCTCGGGAGTCACTACGACGCCGTTGACCTCGATTGACTGGCCCGAGGTCAGCTTGCCGTTCTGCTTCGGCGGCACGCCCAGAGCCTTGGCCGCGGCGGGATTAAATCTGCCCCGACGCTGGTGATTCTTGGCGATATAGCATAGCGCCTGGCCCGTAGGGAGCGGCGCAGGAAGCACGCCCACCATGGTGGCTGGCCAGGGGGAGCGGACAAGCACCTCGACATTGGGCACGCCATCATTGTTGCCATCCATGCTAGGCTTGGGCCCGGTGTACAGTCTAATAATGCCGTCTTCGTCCTTGATGAAGATCTTGGCGGGCATCACAACGTCGTGCAGCATGGTCGGCACGAGCTTGTCCATGCGCCATGACGAGTTAAACATGTTCTCAACAACAGCACCTAGGGCGTCTTTGTCGCGGGCGCGTTGGACCTTGGCCTCGGGGGTCTCGGTGCTTGGGTCCGGAGACGCAGCAGCGCCATCGTGCCGCCGCTTGTTAGACTTGGGGTAAATGGGCAGTTTCCAGACGCGCAGACAGTCGTCTTCCCAGTCAGGCTTGCTCGAGGTGGGATTCTCCAAGCGCTGGTCTTCGTAGAGCTCAATGGTCTTGAAGGGTATTCCGGTGCGGAAGATGAAGCTTCGTGCGGTCGCCATCATGTACGAAAGATTGTCGGCGCCGTGCATGTGCAGCCGCTCGGGAAGCTCGATTTTGAGGGGTGCGCGGCCCTTGGAAATGCGGTCCTGGTTGTCCAGCTGCATGGCGTCGCGGCTGCTGTTGATGACGTCAGAGACGGTCATGATCATGCCCATCATGCCGCCCAGAGTCTTCCATGACATTTCGCCAGTGACAAAGAGCTGCTCAAGCGAGGCCATGGCATACTTGCGCTGGCCCAGAACACGCTGCGTGCCCTCGGCCAGGCGGCCAAAGACATAGCGGCGCTTGTCGAAATGCACATACAAGCAGGTGCCGGGCGTATCAGCCGTGGGCGTGCTGACGATATCAATATGGCTGGTCATGGTTTCCCGTGCGACGCGCTTGGGTTCCGGAGGCTGGAATTTGCGGGGGGCTGTTGAGGGCTCGAGAAGGCTATTTTGACGGGCGAGCTCGATTCTCGCGGTGCGCGGGTGGAACGCAAGTGGCCGGTTGCTCAGAACGAATACGCTTTTGGCCGGGAAGCACTTGGTGCGGAAGTTGGGCTGGATGGCAAAGACCTGGTGGGCGTCGAGGTTGAAGCTTTCGTGATCGATGGGGACGGTTCGGGGACGAATGCTGAGGGGAGCACCAGCGGGATAGGCGCAGGGATATCGATGCGTTGGTTGGATGCTGTTGGGGGTCGAGGCTTGGCGATCTGGTGCTTTGAAGGCAGAAGAGTTTGGCGCGAATGTAGACGAGCGGGAGACGTGTGATACGGTACCCTTATGGTGAGGGTTTGGGCTGGAGCCAGTAACACGGGAGCTGAACTGCGGAGCCTTGGACTTGTGAAAAGACTTCTTGACCGCGTCGGAGACTCGCTTGAAGGTCATTGATCACGGAAACCGGCAATCATTTCACAAGGCAAACAGAATGAAGCCACAGACGGGCTGGTGACCGAGGGGAGGGCGGAGGAGGGCGGAGGAGGGACAGGTGAAGGCCGTGGAAAAATCAATGAATGTATCTTATCGATAAGGGCCACGTGAGGATAAGCATATGCGGCTAGGGCGGGGCAGGCTCTAGGGTTACGCCTTGATGAGCCCTTGCCGGCATGTGATGCTCGGAGAAATGACGAGACTTGTGTATTGTTCAGTACCAAGTTGTGACTAGCTGCAGCTGGTTTATTCCACACAGTGAGTGCTATCATGACAGGTACAAACTTGTTTAATGAAACTTCAGCCACGCTACAGGCGCAAGAAGCCTGGATTACATGTATACAGTGATGTCATAGCTCTCACAGGGTTAAATTTCAAAGAGTAAAGACGCTACTGGATCAGATCGCCTGCAAATACAAGGCAGTAAACACACAATTATGTACCCGTGCGTTTATGTAAACAAACAAGCAGCTTATCATCGGCTTTTGCTCGTTGTGCCTGCCGTTTGTGCTGCGAAACTTCCCCGCGTTTGCTCCTTCCCAATGCACCAAATGCAGTGCCGCTCCTTCCGGAAACCCTGCATGCGCTACTTAAGACTTCCGGCCGTGTCCAGCTCGTACTCTGTCCTTTGTTTTTTTCCCTCTCACACTCCTCGACCGACCTGCGTCCACCTTGCCAAAATGGCCGCCCAGAACTCGCACAACCTCCACCCAGACTTCAAGGAAGTCGAGCAGACCCGCCCGGACTGGGATGCCAGCTCGGCGTTCCGCTACTCCAAGACCGCTGCTCCGGAATGGCAGTTTGGCGCCGGTGCCAACCCCACCCATGCCGCCGCCGGCCGCGGCCCTGCTACCGGCCACGTGTCCATTGACCCGCATGCTCCGGGGCGCGCGGCGGGCCTCAACTACAAGTTCCTCATTAGCTCGGTGGTGCCGCGGCCCATCGCCTTTCTGTCAACCGTGTCGGCCGGTGGACAGCGCAATCTGGCACCCTTCAGCTACTTCAACATGGTCAGCCATGATCCGCCCATGTTCACGGTTGGCTTCTCGCGTGGTTTGGCGGAGGGCAAGGACTCACTGCGGAACTTGGCGGAGACGAAAGAGTGTGTAATCAACATCATTTCCGAGGGCTTTATCGAGGCGGCCAATGCGGCCTGCGTCAACGCACCGGCAGGGGTCAGCGAGTGGGAAATTGCCGGACTGACGCCGGCGAATGATACGGAGACTGTCAAGGTGCCCAGAGTCAAGGAAGCTGTAGTTAGCATCGAGGGCGTGGTCGACAGCATCCGCGAGTTTGATAGCAAAGCGACGCCGGGCACCAAGAGCGGCGCCATGGTGATTATTGAGGGCACACGCTTCTGGGCCAGAGAAGATGCAATCAACGAAGATCACAGCATTGTTGATCCAAGGGTAAGTCACCCAGTCAATCTGGGCTCATGGTCCACGTGCCTGTCCACTACTTGGCTAACATGTACCTACCTGTCTAGGTCCTGCGCCCCATGAGCCGTCTAGGCGGCATTACATACGGCCGCACAACGGAAGCCATTGAGATTCCTCGCATCGACTTTGAGAAGGATATTGGCGGCATCGAAGGCTACGCCAAGCTGAGCAAGAAATGAATCCACGGGCCAGCACCAACATCAGATCATTGCGGTACTGTTTGACGCGTGTTCGTTACTGGACATGCTCGTTGTCATTATGAACCCGGAACAGAGAAACAGGCACAGAAGCGAAAGGCTGACTGGTATCAAAGAGACATATCATATCTATGCAAGAGAAATCACAAGAAAAAAAAACAAAACAGCCCTCTCCAAAACCGTACCCTGAAGTTTTCTCCATCCCTCCCCACACCCACCGTCTATAAAGCCTAGAAAGAAACAAGAAAAACAAGAAAAAAAAACGGAAAAGCCCCGACTGCGTCACGCCCACTCTCTTCTCATAGATACAGGCTCTGGCCTGAGTATGAGATGATGAATTCACAGCCGAGCTTGGCAGTCGCCTCTAGATCGTCAAGCTCCTTCTTGATGGTCACACCCACGTCGCACTCATCCGTGAAGCGCTCCTTCATGTGGATGATGACCACCTTGACACCCCTTAACGGATAGTCGTCCTTGGCCTCGAAGCGCGCGTGCGCGTGTGCTGGTTCGTCTCCATTCTGGAGCGCCGGCGGCAGCGGCGACAGATTGCTAGGCAAATCTTCTGCGCTATCGAGCAGTGATAATTCCGAGACAGGCGAAGAGATGTGCGACGTCCTTGAGCCCTCTGGCGTGGCGATGGCCACGTGTGCCACGGGCCGCATTGACTTGGGGCTCACCGGGTCCTGGTCCTCCAGCGACGGCGGAGGGGGCTTGCGCTGCTTGGCCGTGCTCAATATGGAAGTGTGTTCCCGCTTGCGCTTGCGCGACTCGCGCGACTCGCGCGACTCGCACGACACAGGGCCGTCCAGCCGCGCAGCGCGCACGTGTTCCGCCAAGGCCTCGAGTTCTTCGATGATGTAAACGGGCTTGAGGTGGCCAAAGAGCCGCTCATCGGCCTGGCTGTTGTCGTAGCTGCATTCGATGAAGATGGCGGCAAGGTGGCCCTGGGCGATTTTGGGGCCGGCTTCAAGCCACACTTGGTGATTCCGGGGAGACAGCGAGAGACTGTCGGGCTCAACGTCGCCAAAGATGAGGATTTCCCGGGCGGTCGACACGTCGCGGATGAAGTAGGCGCTGCTGTCATAGACGCAGATGCGCTCGCGGCATTCGCAGCTCTGGGCGGCGAGGGCCGTCGCCTGGTTGATCAGGCTCGACGTCCGCATCAGCGCGTTGTGGTGGCCAGCATGACTTGACCCGTTGGATATTGAGCCTTTGATATGAGAGTTGCCGTTGGTAGTGGTGGAATGCAAGAGGCTTCCCCGGCCCGCATCCACACTGCCGCCGCTCCCGAACCCGCCCTGGCTGCTTGTTGAGCCGCGGTGGCTGTGGCGCTCCATGCAGTGGCCATGGCTGACACTCCACATCTTGACCGCAAGCCCGTCATTAACCTCGACATAGCCCTTGCCATCGCCCTCACCCAGGGCTGGGTTCCCGCCTTCGACTAGACGCATGTACGTCACAAGACCGACTCCGTTGTTCTCATCTGACAAGTTAGGCCAGATGACATTGTTGAAGATATGCTTTTTAAAGGCAGATATCGTGGTTGGCAAGCCTGCGAGTTTTTTTGGACGTGTCCCAGAAAGCGCTGCTGTGTTGACGACGAAGCCACTAATGTGGTCTAGGTGGGGGTGCGTGATGAGATAGGTGTCGATCAGGTCATGCGTGATGCGAGCGCCGTTGGCCAAGGCGCTCTTGTTTTGCACTTCCAGGCCGGCAAAGGGGCCCGTCTCGAGCGTGTGGGGCAGGACGACATTGGCGCCGAGAGAATTGGGCTGCGTCTCTTCCAAGATGCGGCTGATGGCACTGAGATGGACGCCGGCGTCGACAGCTACAATGGAGCCCTTGGACCAGCCCGAGGCCACTGAGCGCACGAGAAAAGCAGTAGTATTGCTTTCAAGCGGACCACCGCCAGATCCCTGGAGACAACGAATCAGTACAAGGGATACCATAGCAGCAGACATGTTGCGAGGGTGGCCACTTACCAGAACAATCACCTGTAGTGCAGGAGCTTCGTTTGGGGTTAGCATGGCGAGGAATCCTGGCCTGGACGATTGGGGAAGAAAAGTCTCGAACGGAAAAGGCGCCGAGCTCAAGGGAGAGAAAAGGCAAAAAGGACTGAGTGAATATGAAGGCAGACGAGGAGAAGAGAAGAGAAAAGAAAAAGAGAATATATAAGACGAGTGAATACTCGTACCGAGGCTGAAGACAGCGCTGGGCACTTGGATAGTGATGGTGATGTGGCAGAAGAGAGAGCAAGTGCAATGCGTTTGTCAGTACCGTGATTGGGTACTAGAAGAAGCCTGTGATGTGCGATAAGAGAAGAGAATGCGCAATGGGGCTCAACAAAGCGAAGCCCTCAGCAGCCGAGTCCGAGAAAAAGCAGCAGCGTTGCTTCGATGGGGGGGGGGGAAGGACTCGAAGGCAGCGACAGAGCAAGATTCTGGTACGGGGCGGGGCGGGAATGCTGGTGATATAAAAGGAGACAAGTCATAAATTGCTGGGCTTGGAAAGAAAGGGATATATGACAGGATATATAAAAGAGGAGAGGTGCAGTGCAGCGGATGTGTGTAGTTGGTGTGGTGGAAGGTAATTGGTGGGGAAGAGAAAAAAAAATAAATCAACAAAAAAATAAAAGATGAAAAAAAAAGGGTTTATGGGGAAAATAAAAAGGGAAGGTTCGCAAATAAGTAAGAGAAAGAAAATGGAAGGTGCGAAGCAGAAAAGGGAGGAAGCAAGTAAGTTTTGTTTAGATTAATCAACAAGCAGTAATTGCCAGTTTGTGAAGTCGCAAAGGAAGGTTTTTTTTTCTTTTTTTTTTTTTCGTTTTGGTTGAGCTGGCTGGCGGCAGGCAATCCAGCAAAAAGGCAAGAAGTGGAAGTTGAAAAAGGAAGGAAGGAAGGAAGGAAGGAAGAACAAGACGAAAGACCAAGTTAGGAAGGGAGGAGAAACCCAAGCAGCCATCCATCCAGCCAGGCAAGCAAAAGAAAAAGAAAAAGAAAAAGAAAAAAAGGAAAGGTGTTTGGCAAGAAGCCTGTAAAATGACAAGAGCCTAGATCTCTTTTGTTGCACAGGAAAAGCGTATTTGCAGGTGTCAAGCTAGAAGAAACAACAAAAGTAAAGCAAGGCAAGAGCTGAATAAATGGCAAGAGCACAAAAAGGCAAAATATTTCATGATGCAAGTACGCAGTGAAAAAAAAGAAAAAAAAAGAAAAAAAAAGGAAAGTAGGATTGCAACTTGGGATCAGGAAAATCAGGAAATGGAAACTACCCAGTCTTCGAGTCAAGACGAAATGACGACAATCCGTTAGATGCTTGATTCCATGCTTACGAAAGAAGCGTCCAGAGTACGAGAATGATGATGAGATGCGCACATGTGCCAATGAGCGGCAATAGACAAGCAACATCACCCCTCGCCCCTTTGTTCTGCGCCCACAGACGGATTGCCCTGCCCCCCCTTTGTACATATTCACCCGAGTACTCTTCATGTCTTGCTCTTGACTTTAGGTGCTTCCATTGTTCTCTGGTTCACTGAGCATGTTCTCTGGTTTTTTCTTTTTCTCTCAAGGCCTGCAGAAAGCGGGCAAGGCTGGTGGTGGCAATTTCGAGAACTCTGTGTGATGCATGCTGCCGAGTCCTTCTGGGAACAACCCTGACGGCTAGCTTGGTGAGATTTTCTTGTTTGCTACCGCCACCTTTTTTTTTCTCTTCGGATTTCTCCCGCTGATTCCATCTTCCATCCATCCTGTGTTTTCCTGCTGCCTCTGCAAGATTCCAAAGGCACAAAGAAGGCCCTGTTCTGGAGGGGGGGGGGGGCTCAACCCTGGACAAGGCAAAGCAAAGCTTTGTTGCTGCGTGGTTGAAATAGAGATGAAAGATCAGAAGGATCAAAAAAGCAAAGATCCTGTTCATCTGTTCATCCCGTGTTTTACCATTCATCGCTTCACGCCACAGAAAAGGGCAGCCCAAGAACAAGTCAGGCCATGAGATGAGAGAACATTGTTTTGGTTGTCGTTGCTGACATGTTCTTTGTCAGCCCCCCCTCCCCTTTGACCCTTTGAACTTCTGTGGATTGGAAACGACACGTTTGTAGTACAGACATATGCATACGCACATACAGGAAATATCGCCGGCTTCGCACAGATTAAATTTCTCTCTGCATTGGGTTGAAGGAGAATAGAAGAACGCCGTGTTCTCACAGGACACTGCAAAGTTCAGGTCCAAAGTTGGACAGCAGCGATGGACCTTCGGAGCCGCCGATGCAGCTTTCCTGTACTGTGCAAAATGCAATAGTTGAGCCCGTAAAATGCAGGTTTGCTGCAAGGCACAAGTCACAAGTCGGACAACATAGAGGGCGGGAGGGGGGGGTGATATACAGTCAAACAGATGGTGTAAGCTCAGCCTAAAGGGTGCTACCTATGTTTTAAGGCTAATAACAAAGCAAGATATTATAATGTGATTTTTGTTGTGAGGCACGTAGATCATAAAAACCGCCAAAAGCTTTTGCACACAGAGTCGAAAGGGGGACTATAGAATCACCAGGAAAGGAAAGTCACTAGCATGCTATAACAGGTGGCTTATATGAGTTAGGTGCGCCCAAGTCAGCGGGTACACACATAGAGTCAATGCAACAGAATTTGGCTCTGAAAAAAACCCTGAAAGCCACAATGACATCAGCCTGGTTTTTACAGAGAGCAGCAGAGCCGGGTAGAGCGAAAGGGCAGGCCAGAAGAGCCCAGCCAGCCACCCGCACACCTGCAGAATGTCAAGAACAAGTCACCGTTCGGGCTTGCCGTAGTCTTTACTGACAGCGCATATTAGCTTGTGGTGTGAGAAGTGAGAATCATAGCAGACCCCACGTTAAATACTACGAATAAAGAATACACAAGACAACAGCATCGAGTGCCATGCCTACTTCCAGCTCAGCTCTGCATGTGAAACAACTAGGCCCGTTGTTCGACTTGTCACTTCAAAAGGCCTGCCACCCCAACCTACGGTGAACAAAACACACCAAGTAGAGCAAAGCAACGCAATAGGATGATACCACTGTTGAAGCCCCCCCCTTGAAGCAGGTAAAAAAGAGAAGAAACAAGAGGGCTCGCTCCCTGGTAGAGTGGAGAGCTCCGTTGCATGATGCATACACGCGAGAGCTTCGTCCAATGGCGAACAAGACCCAAGACCCAAGACCCAAGACCTGAGTTGAGTCGAGTTTTTTTTTGTCATGGACTCGACAGCTTAGCTCCGTGACTAGCTAAGCTCTGTTTTCTAGGCGTTTCTGCCCTTTTCACCTTTTCCCACGTCGCTGTCTCCGAGGCGGCCAATCGAGAGAGCAGTGCCGAAGCCTTATCTTGGCCACCTCACCTCTGTTTTTTCATTTTTTTTTTCATCTTGCTCTCTCAGCTGACGCTTCCCGCAAGAAAAGCGCCTGGCATGCTTTGCTGTATACTCTAGCACATTGTTATATGGCATCGCCTATGGCCGTGCTATATGCTATAAGCTGAAGTATGTACTAACCCTGGAGCTCCTCAACCCTAAGCCACTTTGTGTCACAGGTGCAGTGCAGAGCTTCACTTGGTTTCGGTTCCAGGCAAAGTCAAACGCTACCAAGTTCTATTTTTAACAATCATGATATGAATAGAATGAGCCAAACCGGCGACCATCCTGCAAGCCAGAAGAAAAAGAAAGCCGCGAGAAAAGCGAAAAAAAAAGCCCCGAATCTAAACCCAATCTAACCCAGCGCAAAGACCATGAACAAAACATTGCGCCTTTAAAAAAAAAAAAAACTGTGTAGAACTTTGCGTCCACTGCCGTACCAGGTTGGCACGGTGATATCGACCAAACAGGACCAAGACCAAGACCAAGACCAAGACGGCGTTAGAGGCCAAGAAGAAGAAGAAAACAGGAATAACAAAACAAAACAGAAAAGACCAAAAGACAGGAATAAACAAGGCCCATGAAACACCACATGCACTGCAACACAACGCAAACCAAACGTGCCACAGACACAGAAACAAAAAAAAGAAAAGTAACAGGGCAGCGGGAAATGCACGAGCGCCGTTCAACGCCAGCGTCCAATCAGACCGGTGCCATCAATGTGACGCCACGAACCAAAGTGCCCAAGGAAGTGAAGTAACAGAAGAAGAACGAACAAGGAAACCCCGCTCAGACCACAACAGCATGGGCCAGAGGACAGAATCACTGTTGTGCGTTGACGTTGCGCAACCGGAAATCCCACGGCCTGCCTGCCGCTCTTCTCTGGTCTGCTTTCTGCCTGCTGTGTCCAGATGCCTCTTCGCGGTAGTCCGGATCATCGTCGTCCGCATCATCGCCAGCAGTGCGTTCAGGCCTGTCGGCGGGGCAATGTCTCTTGGCTGACGGGGAGTCGGCGCAGTTGGCAGCCCGCTTGCGCTTACCCATGGCCCCAGAGCCGCGAGCCGGCGCCGGCGTGGCGTGAGCAACAGGAAATGGGCTGAAACTGCAATCGTTTGCACCAGGTGGCACAGGCCCAGCTGCGGTGGGCGTTTCCAAGTCCGACGTGAGGTCCACCAGCTGCGAGGTGTTACGAGTGTGAGCATCGTTGCTCTTGTCCTTGTCGGTCTTGAGCATCTCGACGATCGATTCACGGATCTTGTATCTGCGTTCTGGCTTGGGTGTCCGGCGCGACTGCGGAAAGCTATCCAGGTCGCCCATATGCTTGACCAGCGCATTGACGCCCTCGGAAAGGCGCTTCCGGAGACGGCCGGGCATGGAGTCAACCAGTGTCTGGGTTAGTTGGAACCAGAGATTATCCTCGTGCTCAATCACGCGGTCAACGCCGTCTTGACTAAAGCTTGACAGGGTTTCCCGCGCCCAGTTGCGGAACGTCTGGCGGAGGAGAATGTTGCCATTGTCCAGCGCAAAAGGGTTTGACGCTTCAAAGGGAAATGTGCGGTGGTCGGCCATTGCGATTCCAAGAGAATGCATTTGCGCAATATCAAAGACCTTTTCAAAACAATGCAGATGCATGCAGCCAGTCGTTGTAAAAGGATCCAATTCTTCGCCGCGGAGGCTTGGGAACTCGTCAAAGGCTACGCGGAAGAAGCCCTCGTTGATCTCGTACCCGGGGGCTGGGCAATCAGCCCAACGACATTGTTGATGCTTCGATTTCCTCTTCTCGGCCGGCGTAGATTGAATCCATGCTTTGAGCTGGCGGCGGGTGGAGCTTTTCTCACAGACAAAGTCCTGCACATAGCTGCGGAGCTCTTCATCTGAGAACTTGAGAGAGGGGAGCCACTGGCCCTGGCCTGTGTATCTGAACAGTGTAGGCCGCTCAGGAGGGCCCCAGGACAAAGGCGCTGCTGGAAGCTTTTGATAGGGCTTGAGGGCGGAGGCTGGAGTTTGCGAACGCATCCAAGGCGTTTTGAGAATCTGAGAGTCGTGTACTTCAGAGATCAGGCCGGCAACACGCGAGCCCTGGGGAAGGCCACTAGTTTGTATAGGCTGCAGCCGAGGTCGCTTAGACTGCCGCTGTTGGTACATCTGAGCCGGCGGAAAGGGTTGATAGAACATGGGCTGTTGAGCAGGAGGTATTGAACTGCCGCTAGCCCACTGTTCACCTAGGCCCGGGACTGCGTAGAAGGCATTGCGGCCATCCATAGTCATGACTAGTTGAGGATCCGTGGGGTACACCATGCCGTACTGAATGCCAGCGTGTGCCGCGCCGTTGTAAGGCGTCGCCATGGCCATCGGAGGACCTTGATCAGGCATTGAACGCTGACGGCGGTGATATGGAGTGCCATTAGTGTGTCGCATAGGGTAGCTTTGTTTCTGCTGGGTGTTAGAGGCTTCCTTGGTCTGGCGCGCTTCATCGCGAGCAATGGTTGTATGGGAAAAGCGAACACTGGGACCTGTGGTAGTTGGGTGTACCATGGGATAGCTAGTATCATCAAACGAAAAGAGATTTTCATAGGAATTAATCGTGGATGGATAAGTGTTGTTGTGCTGCCCATGAGGCCAGACCTGAGGCTGATATTGCTGATTGGGTTTGGCAGCAGACGGAAGAGAATACAAAGCAGACTGTTGGGCATACAGGTTCTGGCTCTGGCCTGGCCGAGACTTGATAGAGGGCGAGTCCTCGTGAAATGCCGTATTATAGAATGAAGAAGAAGGCCGTGACGGAGTAACAGTGGTGACGGACTGGACTGAAGGTTCGGATCGAGGCAGGGTTGAAGCATGCTCCATAGGGTGTGAAGACCTCAGTGGCGTCTTTGGAGGGGTGGTGCGAGGCGTAGGGTTCTTCTCGGGGACGGGAAGGAGTAACACGGGCTGCTCGTTTTGAGCAGCTGATTTGCTGGCGGTGGGAGGCTGATGAATGCCGAGAGCAGAAAACTGGGTATTTTGAGCGGAAGATCGGGTGTTGAGCGGACTCCCGAAGAGTGAGCCAAAGGGTGACGTTGACTGAGGAGTCTTGAAGCTGATCCCAGGGGAAAAGAGGTCTATGTTCAAGGTACCGGTAGCGTCAGGGTGCTGCTGGCCATTGCCAGCATTATGAGCAGAAGTAGAATCATAATCCAGGCCTATCCCAGCGACCATCTGTCTGAAGTCTGCCTGATCGAAGAGAGAATCGTTCTCGGAAGTCTGCGCATAAAGAAGCTGGGCCGCAGGAGGGTCCATGATAGTGATATAGGCGGCAGATGGAAACAAACAAAAGAAGGCGAGAGACAAACAGAGGAGAAGAACACTGTGTAAAAGCAAGACAGGAAGAGGTGGAAATTCAGGTCACAGGGACACAAAGGTTAGAACGTTGGATAGTAAGGAGTATATGATGAGAATAAGGAGAAGCAGAACAACAGCGGAAGATGGGGTTATCTTTATGCTCCAAGAGCACAAAGAACAAGTGAAGAGCTTCATGTTCAAAGTCTGTCGCAATGACGTCCAAAGCTACGGGACCGCAGGTTAGCTTCGGCAGAGAATTCTTTGACGGACGTTGAGGCTCTACAAAGAGAAGCACGCGCTGGAGCCCCGTCAAAGAAAAGCAAGACGGGCAAACGTCAAAGGCACGGGGGCAGCTGTAAAGGACAGCTCAAAGAGGCAAAGACAAGTGCTTTGTAGAGGAGTGTGATTTCACGGGGACAGAGATTCAGAAAGACATGGGAATGTGGATAAGTCATGAATTAAATATAGATATATAGCAGTGGTTGGATATCCTACCGTAAAAGTAGTTTCAAGACACAGGGTAGAGTTCTTTTTTTTTTTTTTTTTTGTTTTTCTTGAACTTTTTTAGTCAGGATTCTTTTTTAATTTTTGGTATTTATATATGGGGT
>JADILG010000137.1:0-39471 GCA_017591655.1 Thielaviopsis populi | reverse complement strand
ACACACACACACACACACACACACACACACACACACACACACACACACACACACACACACACACATATATATACACATACACATACACAACACGAGCCATATTTCTTCTCTTCCCTATCATCACCCCTCCCCCCTCCCCTCCCCAGCCGCTATCAGTGCGGAAGCGAGTTTTTCTTTGTTCAGTCAGGTTTGGATTTATTTGGGCTGGTTGCACCTTTTTCTTTTTTATGATAATGATTATGACTGGATGGACGGATATTTTGGAGAAATACCCACAGAACATAGGAACACTTGCTTCACACATACACAGATTAAACGACTCTCGTCAACTTGATCATATAGTTGCCGATTGATGTTTTTATATAGAATCACACATATAAAACTCACTTTTTTCTTTGAACATGCTGAAACTCCTCACCCAAACTCAACACTACCTCACCTATCTATAAACTTCCAAACAAACTATGGCCTAACAAAACATTAGGCCCACTATTTTGCCACTTTTTCTGTTTTTGAGTGGAGCGCCACAGCTTCTTATTAGTGGCAACATCGAGGGCTGAGAAGTGGAGCCCCGGCTTGGCCTCCATCTTCTTATCGATACTAGTCACGTGCATCAGTACACTTCGGGCTGGCTTTGGCCCACAGACTTTGCTGCGGGCACACACAATTTTGACCAAATCACAGAAATTCCACCACCCTCAAACGCCCACCTTCCCATCCACGAAATTCTTCTCTCGTCACTACCAACCATCACGAAATCATCGACGGGGTCATTATCTATCCAACATGGCTGTCGGAAAGTAAGGCTCACCCAAGTATCCGCCATTGCGCAATCCCGTCGATTATTCGAACCCGAAATTGAACATTCGACCGTTGTTTCGACGATGCAAGCTTTCGGTGCATTCGAGATCAGCCAATTCAGACAGCGATGCTGACAACGATAACTCTCCAGGAACAAGCGCCTCTCTAAGGGCAAGAAGGGTCTCAAGAAGAAGACCGTCGACCCCTTCTCCCGTAAGGACTGGTACTCGATCAAGGTACGTTTGCCTAGTTTCTTTATATCATCTGCCTACACAAATGGCTAACCGAATTACAGGCTCCTGCGCCTTTCAACGCCCGCGAGTGAGTGAAGCCATCGACTACCCCAAAACAATGTTTACCCACACCACTACATATCACACTCGCCGTACTGAGCCGACGGCAATGGATTCATTCTATGTTGTGAATTCTTCAATCGATATCTTTCTATTCGCCGCTACTCTGCCTTGAAATAGTCAGTAATACTGACTTTGATGTTTTTCACTCTACAGTGTCGGCAAGACTCTGGTCAACCGTACCGCCGGTCTGAAGAACGCCAACGACTCCCTGAAGGGCCGTGTCATCGAGGTTTCCCTCGCTGATCTGCAGAAGGATGAGGAGCACTCGTTCCGCAAGGTTCGTCTCCGTGTCGACGAGATTCAGGGCCGCAACTGCCTGACCAACTTCCACGGTCTGGACTTCACCTCCGACAAGCTGCGCTCCCTTGTTCGCAAGTGGCAGACCCTGATCGAGGCCAACGTTACCGTCAAGACCACCGACGACTACCTGCTGCGCCTCTTCGCCATTGCCTTCACCAAGCGGAGACAGAACCAGGTCAAGAAGACCACCTACGCCGCTTCTTCTCAGATCCGTGCTATCCGCCGCAAGATGACTGAGATCATTCAGCGTGAGGCCTCGAGCTGCACTCTGACTCAGCTCACCACCAAGCTGATCCCCGAGGTCATTGGCCGTGAGATCGAGAAGTCGACTCAGGGCATTTACCCTCTCCAGAACGTAAGATTATGCATTCCTCTACGTCTAGCTCCGCTTCAATCCCTTTCGGAGGCATCTCGTAAATTGCTTAACTTCATTCTAACACTCTAATCTACAGGTCCACATCCGCAAGGTCAAGCTTCTCAAGCAGCCCAAGTTCGACCTCGGTGCCCTGATGGCCCTTCACGGCGAGTCTTCCACTGACGAGCAGGGTCAGAAGGTTGAGCGGGAGTTCAAGGAGCGTGTCCTGGAGGAGGTGTAAACAATAAACATAGTTGTTTTGTGACCAATTTACGGGTGTATACGGAATGTGAGCCCACAGCGGGTATGTGGAAAACACTGGCATTGTGTCCATTGTTTGGGTTCGGCATCAAGGCACCTACGGTTCAAGGTTGTCTTCTCGAGTTTCAATGCCCCAGGAAAAAGTCTGGTGAATACGGTCTGATAGAAAAATTCAGTGATGTTTAATGGCCCAAAAACAGTTAAGTTGAAAAAAACCCAAAAAGTAACATGTATAATTCTTGTGTTTTGTTTCTAGTGCTCCACGGAATATAATCTCTAAACTAAACGCCCTGATAATGATACACGGTGTTGAAATCAAACCGACGACGGTCTATGTAGAAATTTTTTTTGCATACCTGGAAAGAATTCCGAAGCTTTCATTTGTTAAATAAATTATCAGTTGTCGTCGCGCTTCAGGAACTCTACAACGGCTAGAAGGAAATTGTTGTTAGCAACACTCAACCTTGGGCGCCGGTTGTACCCTAACCCTAACACTTACCATCTTTAAATTCGGCCGGGCTCTCAGAAATTACCCAATGACCGGCATTGATATCAACCATTCTGAATAAAGGGAAGAAGCCTCCAATAAGAGGAATCACCTCGTCTGGGACATAGGAGCTCTTGGTACCGCGAACAAAGAGGGCAGGCTTCTTAAAACGAGCCTCGTTGGTGCTCTTGAACGGGAAGTCGCCCATGTGACTGAGGCTTTTGGCCAAAACAGCCAGTGGATTGCGGAATTTGAAGGGGGTACCATGGGATGGACGGTACAGGTTTTGCAGGAGGAACTGGCGAATAGGCAGAGACTGTAGATGTGTCAGTGTTTGTAAGCCAACGGTGGACTTCATGTGATGTATGAGCCAGAAAACTCGGGACTCACCGGCTCATAAGGCGCTAGAATGGCGTCGGCCTCAGAACGAGTCATGACATTTGAGCGTTCAATCAACTCCATGATCTGTATGTACTTCGCAAAGTCACTGCCGAGTGCTTGGTCTTGAGGTGAGTTATCGACAAGAATAGCATCTGTAATAGAGTCCGGTGCCGACAAAGCTAAAGTCATAGCAGTCTTAGCACCCATCGAGTGTCCAATGATGGTAGGCTTGTCCATCTCAAGATGGTTGATGAAGGCATAAACATCAGCCGCCAGGGAAATATAGTCATGCCGCTCAGAGTGGGGCGAGTCTCCGTGGTTTCTTAGATCCTGCATGATGTGATGTCAGTAATAAGATCACCGAAGCAACATGGCAAATTGTGCGGGAATGAAGACTTGCGATGTTATAGACGGGCCGTCTTAGCTCACGGGCAAGAACTCTATGACCAGTGTTAGCTGAACATCCCCAAAGAAAACAGAAGCATCTAAGCACGGAAACTCCGCTTCTTGTTCATGCTATATTCGCAACATACTTGCTAATAGTGCGGTTGTTTTTCTTGCAGCCAAATAAGCCATGCATCATGACAATCGGCCGAGGCTCCCTCAGGGGATTCGGAGGGTGCTGTATCTCGAACGATAGCTGGACAGTAGGAATGTTGTCAAACAGAGCAGGTGTCGAGGCTGCTCTGGCTGCGAAGCTATGAAACCAGGCGCTTTTGACATGCTGCTTCCAACATGAGCGTGCAGATGAGAGGAGGGAAGAAGACATAGAAGGAGTTTTGGTGCGTAGACAAGTACGACGAAGTAAGAAAATTGATGAGAGTGAACGAGTGAGGGACAATAACCACGTGTTTTCTAGAAGAGAGCTAGAGTTGAGGCCAGGGGCTCAGAATAGCTATAAAGAAGAAAACAATTTATCGCGATAGTACAGATATTCCCATCGGTGGATAGAGCCGACGTTGATTTTGAAAAAAAAAAAAAAAGTGGATTACATAATACATATTCTGGAAGACAAACACAACAAGTGCTTGTCATTGAAAATAATTGGCTTGTTATTAAGTACACATCGGTCTCGACATCATGAATCAAGGTAGGAAATGTTGACGTTGTGACTGGTCAAGAAAATAAACAGATGTATACATTATGCTAAAACGTGTTGTGGTGACTATCGCGAGATGCCCATACCACCCACCAACCAAGCCTTCGATGAAAAACGGGCCGCCTCACTACCTCCAAGAATGCTATGACCTAAAACAAATGACATCAAAGGGTATCTAAAGTCTTGTACATGCAAAACCAAATAACAAGAATCCACTGGACTGATATGCTTACACTGAAACGCAGCTAGACCTCTACTCCGAAGTCAGACGAGCGTCCTGCACCACCAGAACGCTTGCATTGATATTCGCTCCCAAAACCGACGAAGCAGCACGACCGAGAGTGTTCTTCATTTCGTCACCAACTTCGGGAACACCATCGCCAAGGCTAATGTGATCGCGCCCGACAACTAATAGATCTCCAGCGTTGTACGGGTTTTGGCCGACAACGGTTTGGGCAGTTTGGAGCGCGATGGCAATTGCATTTTGACGAGTCACCGGGATCTCCATAAAGGTCACCGGACTGCCACCAAGCGACGAAAGATTACCTTGCAGCGACGATAGAAGGTAGAGATCATCGGTCAAAGAGTGCTGGGAAGAGCTGGATGGCGCATGGGTTGTATAAGCTGCAGACTTATCAGCCTCGCCATCAACCGAAAGACCTTCATCGTGTGTAAATTTGAAATGGGCAATGGTTGTGGTGACGTTGGCCTTTTTGGACAGTTGTACAACAAAACGCAAAGCCACACGGTCATCGGCGCCGCCAAAGAAGGGGAAGAAAACGACATGAGACTTGTCTTTGACAGGCAGTGAAACAGGATCCCTGCGTACTCGGCCAGAGTGAACGCTTGCCGCCCGGCTCATTGGTGGCCGTGTGGGAAGGCCCTTGATGCCACCACCAAACCCTCTATCCATAAAGATAGCAGTAGGACAAGGGGCATGCCTCAAAGTATCCTGAACAAACTCCAAGTATCCACGGCCTTGGAATCTCGACATCTCGGAAAGCATGGTACTGCCCTGGTCCTCAGTAAGACTGCCATATTCACTCCATGGGATTATCACGAAGTCGGATGCAATAGAAGAGGCATGATGTACTAGAGTCTCTGAGAAGGACTGAGTTGGTACAATAGCCACCCTGCCTGCAGCAGCAACGTCGTTGAGTCGTGAAAAGGTGGAGAAGGCAGTAACGACTGGGTCCGAAACGCCATAGTCTTCGCCCTCGGTAGACTGCATTACTGACGAGGTACGGTCCGTCAGTTCCAGTAGTCGTAAGCCATGGACCTCCAAATGAAGGTGGTTGTTGGCATCGGGGCTTTCTCCTGGAGTTTCAATATCGGAATTGGGAGGCACAGTGGAGGCAACCTTCATTTCCTTGCCGGCGCCAGCATCAGCATCTCTAGTGCCGGCATTGTCAACCTCGAGCAGGCTAACAAAGGTGAACAAACTAGAAAGACTGTCGAGGCGGAGATACACCATGAGACGATGAACCATATCGGTGCGCAGTGCAGCAGACGCATTGGCCTGGCTGGAAGGCACGGGTTGCAAGAGAGGACGGCCGTTTTTGTCAGTCTCTCCACGGCGCCATCCCTCTATAGCGCGCTGATAACTAGGAGGGTATAGCAGCTTGGTAAGAGGAGTGGTAGAAACAGTGGTGATCTGGCAATGATGAGAAGTGTTAGACAAACGACATAGATGAGTGTGGCCCGTATCTCTCGAATATCGAAAAGGTCACTTACAACAGCCATAACAACAAAGATGGTGAAGGTCTGTTCGTTCAAGATTCTGGCTTGGAGGCCGATATTCTAAGGACAAAATCAGCAAAAAGGTCCAGGTCATATACGCATTCAAGGGTAACTTGAACTCAAGCCAGCTACTTACCAGAACAATCAGTTCGACTAAGCCCTTGCAGGACATTAGCACACCAATTGTCAAAGACTCACGCCACTCGAGCTTGAAGAAGCGAGCAGCAAGAGTCCCGCCGACGATCTTGCCACTAAAGGCAACGGCCAGAACGCCGATGACATAGGCCCAGACGATTCCGGAGTTCAGAAGACCTAGATTAGTGTTGAGTCCCGACAAGGCAAAGTACAGCGGCAAGAACAGCACCGAAATCAAATCTTCTATCTTCTCAGTCATCTTCACAGCAAAACCCCCGTCATGGGGGCAGATGACACCGACAAGAAAGGCTCCAAAGATGGCATGGACGCCGATGATTGCTAGAATAAGAACACACAGTATTAGCAGCTGTTTGTCAAACGATGTGGGTGTATGGGTAGGTATCCTGCAGCCACCGCGTGGCGGATATCACACGGATGATATGTTGCCCTTTGGATTATGGCCTCGCCTATCTTTTTTCTCTTTTTCTCTCTTTCTCTGTGTATGTTTCGGTTACACTTACCGGTGAAGAAAGAAGACACCAAGACAAGCAACATTGTCAGCGCCACAATGCCTTGAGTAGGGCCATTCTGTAAACTGCCAGTCTTGCGGAGATACCAGATGAAGATGGGCCGCACAATCAAGGTAAGAAAGAGTGTCCACCCTATTGTGCAAAGAAGCGACCAAAGAGCAGCCAATCCAGAGTTGTTATTGGCCAGAGCCACGCAGAGAGCCAAAAGAATCCAGCCGGTCACGTCGTTAGAAACGCCAGCAGCAAGCGCAGTTACACCAACATTGGCATGAAGAAGCTTCAGTTCAGTGAGAATCCGGCAAAGCACGGGGAAAGCTGTAATGGCCAAGGCGGTTCCGATGAAAAGAGCATATGTTCCAAAGCCAATTTCTTCCAGATTGGTGCCAGTCCGAAACTCATGGTACAGGCCCCAGGCAATGGCTACACCAAGGCCGAAGGGCAGCACCATACTGGCCACACCGACACCCGCAGCCAGTTTCCAATGCTGCTTGAAAACCCGCAAGTCAACCTCGAGAGCCACAAGGAACAGAAAGATGACGAGACCGAGATTGGCGACATTGTTGAGAACCGGCATGGACTCGGTTGGGAAGATTGTCTCTTTGAAATTTGGAATTCGCATCATGACGGACGGGCCCAAAATGATGCCACCAATAACCTCGGCGATGACACGGGGTTGACCAAGAAGAGAAAGGGGGTAGTGAAGCAAACGGCAGAACACGATGATGATGCATGCCTGAAATGGAAGGGGAGGACAGAAAGTCGGGGAGGGGTTAGTAATCTATGCAAGAAGAAGAAAGAAAGAAATACAAAGAAAATACAAAGAAAAACGTTGTTGTAGAAGACCTGTCTTACGTCACTCGGTTTTATCTTACCTGGATAATAAAGAGAATGATGGGGTTCGACGGGTCATAGTCTGTCGGGTCCATGCCCTCCAGAATGCCGGCTTGCGCACTCGCAGCCCGTCGAACCACCGAGTTCGTAAGAGAGACCCCAACAGACATGGTTGGCGACTGATTGAAATGATAGACAGTCCCTTTGTCTTTCTTTGCGAGCGAATTTTTGGAAATGGCAATGGCAATGGCAATGGCAATGGTAATGGTAATGGTGATGGTGATGGTGATGGCGATGGCGATGGCGATGGCGATGGGGATATTATTTGAGATCCGGACCGGGGCCAGGAACAATGAGAGAAATAGAAAGGAGGAGGTTTGGATGCGGGGTGGGTTTGGGCCGTCTTGTATACAACACCAACAACACCTCTTGCGTTTCTGGCCTCTTGAAGTTCCAGAGAGAAAGGGAGGGAGGAAGGGAGGAAGAGGATATTAAGTACGTTTTTGCAGTCCCAAACAAGTCTAGACTACGAGGCTGGGTCGGTTGTTGGAGAATAGGAGAGCCGACCGTTGCGTGCGGGCCAAGTTTGCGGTAGGGGAGAGGGAAAAGAAAGGAAAGAAAAAGGATCGGATAGAGAACGGCTAGAAGGACAAGACATCCCAGTCGCGGCGGCGGTGTTGGTTGCTGTATATCACCAAGCCAGTTCGAGTCAAAGCACAGACGTTGATATTGAAGAAAAAAAATATAGGAAAAGGGAAAAAAGAGACGAACTAAAAAGGCGAGGGGAAAAGGGGAGCATTACACTAAGGGAATCGTACTTTGCTTACTACGTGCACGTGTACATGTGTACGTGCACAAGAGAAAGCACAAGCTGCATAGAGTAGCTGCTCCGCGAACGCAGTCTGCTGGGTTTCTTATCCGTCAAGTATTCAATGCGACTGGACTCTTTTTTTTTTTTTCCTTCTTTCTTTTTTTCTTTCTTTCTTTCCACATGTGTGCTTTTACACCCGAATGCGGTGAGAAGCTGAGAAGGCTTTTTTTTTATTCGAGTTACTGCTCTTTCTTAAACTATGCAATTGCAACTATGTTTTGATAACGGCCTTGGCAAAGCCGCCAAACTAGGGAGAAGCTCCTGCCCTCAGTTGTTGGCTTTTTTTTTGATGCTATGCTTGTCTGCTTGTTTGCCTGCTCATCTGGCTGTGCCCCAGAAGGAGAAAAGGAACACATGTGAAGTACAAGTGACTTCATGTGGGGCCGAAACAAAACAGACAATGACAAGGCTGTCAAGTTTGGAAGAGTTCCAACTTGCCACAAGCATGTCACCACTTCAGGCGGGTCGTCTTGTGTGTGTGTGTGTGTGTGTGTGTGTATGCGTATGTATGTGTGTGTATGCGTATGTATGTGTGTGTATGCGTATGTATGTGTGTGTATGCGTATGTGTCTCTATATACTTCTGGTCCACGTTTGTACAAGCTGAGTTCTCCTGGTGAAATACTCTCAACTTTGTTCTTCCCAAATCCATCTCTCTCCCTCTGTCCTCCTCTCCTCCTCTCCGCTCTCCTCCCCTCTCCTCTCCTCTCCTCTCCTCTCCTCTCCCCTCCTTTTCTTCCTGTCTTGGGAAAACTAACCCAAGAAGGTGTGACGTGCTGAATCATAGTTTCACGCAGAGTTCTACCCAACCTCCCTTATGACGCTAGACGTCGACCTAAATTATGGTTCCTAGGCCTCTAACGTACATGGGTTTGGTGCGGGGTAGGCCTTGTAGGAACAACAATAGTACAACTTGGACTCGGAAGAAGATACTGAGGCAATTAACATGCTTCCTCATTTCTGAGAGACTCAATAGCTATAGCCTTCAAAAAAAGAAAAACGATGTCAGTTGGTATGTGGCCGTCCAGGGGTCGATTGCAGACCAGCCCAGCCCAAACACAATGGCATAGGCTCTGCCTATAGGTGAATTCTCTCTTCCTGTTCTAGAACGAATGGCCGGGATCCTGTCACATCAGTTTGCATGTGATTTGGCTCTCTGGAGCTGGCTGCACGAAATGAAGCATTGTACTCCAGAGACGATATCCTACTCGGACAAAGATGAGGGATGCGAGGATATGTGCAGGAGTTGCAAGGAAAGTAAGTGACAACACTTACTCGTCATGATGAGCAGTGTATGTAAGGGAGGTACGCGTGATGCTTTTCGATAGCCTTTGATACTGCATACCTGCATACAACTGAGAGTGTGTATGTGTGTGTGTATACATCATGCGTCGTTCTCTTCTTGTGGCATCTTCTTGGCTTTGGATCCTTCCTCTATGAATGACGTATTTGCTTTGACAAAGTTCGTTGTGCAGACAAGCTCGTATCATCAGGGTGGTAAGCAGAATATAATAATGGGACAGGTCATTCTGCCGTTGTGAATGCTCGGCTGATATTGTTCAGGTCACTCAAGTCATAAGTTGGTATAATCATAGGGTTACTATATAATGCAATCCTATACAATCATGGAGATGAGACCATGATCCTTAATGACGACATCGGCGGGAGGCAAGCAAGCCCCTGGGAATTTCGTCAAACGCACTGATTCAAAATTGGAACCAAGCAATAGGCGACCCCCAAAGCTCTTGGAGCCTCTCCAAGCGCCGAATCTTGATGGGATATTGGAGTAAGCTTGGCGTCATGAACAGCTCAATCTGTGAGTTATCAATCTCGATCAATCTTAGGCAAGTGTAAAAGGATACTTGAACATACAAGTACCAGTCTTCAATCACCCAGAACCTGTTTCACAAAGAAACCACACTGTGTATGCTTTGTGAGACGACCGCTAAGTAGGTTAAAGACTTCATATTCATGCCGCGATAATAGTGAATACCAGTGCCGAGATATGCACACATCTCTACCCATCAGCTTGAAGCACCACCCATTCAATGCGCCCTGCAATCTTTAACCTTAATTCTCTTTTGAGTTGATTGGCAAGAAAATCACAAGCAGAAAGCTATACGGACTCGACCTATGCTTCCTCCTGTTACATGGCTGTTCTAATTTTGGCGACAGACCCACAAGTGATAAACGACCTTCAGACGATTTCATCTTGTTCCTTCCTTGTCCCCTTACTTTTGCCCTAGTTTCCAATTCCAGGCCTGTGCGTGCACCTCCAGCCAGACTTCAGTGCTTGCTGGAGCCTCGAGTCCAGGTCCAGATTCAGGTCCAGGTCCATCTTCATCTTCCCAAGCCGCTGATCTCGGACGCCTGCGCCTATGCCTTTGCTGAAATTCGGGTTTTAGAGTAGCAGAAAAGGCAACGTCTTGGCACGTGCGCCGTGTGTCTGGTCTCAATTTAACTAACTTCATGAAGAATGCTTCTCAAACGGGACTGGTACGTTGTGGTGACCATGGGCTTTGGTTCTCAAGGCTATCCTTATGCTGTAGCTATCGTAGCCGGGTCGTAATGGACAGCGTCAATATTGAGATCATGATAAAAGGCATGAGCTTCGGCTGCTTCCACTTCGACATCTTCCTTCTTTTTTCTTTTCTCCTCACACTTCTTCAAAGATTCAACTCTCAAGTTAAATCAACAAGCATACAACCATCTTTCTTTCTGCGTGGCATACTTGCTATTGATTGCATGGTTCTAGCGAGTTCATCATCTTGATTGCCAACATTTGCTCTTTCATTTTCTTCTGCGAACAGGGTTGTGGTTGAATTATCCATTCTTTGATGCTTCATTCGTTTCTGCATATATCAGTTCTTTTTCTTGGTTTCTCATATTAGCATTTTAATTCTCTCTGCATTCGTCTTTATAATTCCTTCGCTCACTCACTTTCACTCCTCTTCTACTACTATCGTTTTTACTTCATTTTATTTCGATTCTCACATACAAACGGAACAGATCCAACCTCCCACCCCCAACCCCCCCTCCCACTTATTCCCCCGATTTCACTTCCTACTTCATCATGAAGTTGTCTCTATTTTCTGCCCCACTACTCCTAGCAACCAAGATTGCTGCCGAGGCTTTACCCCTTCGTTTCATCAGCTTCAACATCCGTTACGATGCTTCATCCCGCGAGGATGGCGAAAAGAGATGGGATAGTGCTCTTTGTAATATCAAACTGGATCACTGCCGCCGCAACGATCTCACCAAGCAGCTCAAGAATGCCGCTGAAGGTGTTGCCAAAGGAGGCGCCACGGTCATTGGCCTACAGGAAGTTCTCAAGGACCAGCTGGAGGACGTTCTTGACGACCTTGACGACGACTGGAAACACGTTGGTGTTGGTCGCGACGATGGGGGGAAGAAGGGCGAATTTGCCCCTATTCTGTACCGCTCCGGAACGTTAGAGGTCATATATAGCGAAGTGAAGTGGCTTTCTCCGGAGCCCGACAAGCCTTCTGCTGGATGGGGGGCCAAGACCAAACGCATTGTGACCATTGCTGTCTTCAAGCACATTGAAACTGGCTACCAGTTCATCCACGCCAACACACACCTGGATAATGTCAGCTCCCTTGCTCGTGTCAACGGAATCAAAGCCGTTGTCGACCACATCAAGGCTGTCCAAGGCATTTACGGTCCTCTCGATGTTTCGCTGACTGGTGATTTCAACTCTGGTCCTGGTGGAGATGCAGCTCAAGCTCTCGTCGAAACTGGATTCTTGACTGATAGCTACAACCTCGCCAGCAATGTTCGCGTTGGCCCTCTTGGCAACACATACACTGGATTCCAGTTTGACCAACCCACTAGCCGCATTGACTACATTTGGCTCGGTGGCTCTGGAACTCAAGAACAGACCTTCACTGCAACGCGCTACGAAATTCTGAACAACGTTGTTGATGACATCTTCATTAGCGACCACCGTCTTGTCATGTGTGATGTTGACGTTCAAGCTTGAATCTAAGGATCCATTAAGCCAATCAAGACAAGATCTGAGATGTTACATCCTTTCACATAGCCAAAATCTAGTACATTATTCTCCTTGAAAATATACATCAATCAAGTTTATTGTATACACGATATTTTCCATTACGCTTAGTGTCGTTTAAGGCGATGTTGTACGAAATACTGTATATGACTTTTTTAAGCTGAGAAATAAGTGGGACTAACGTCATCATGGGGCAAGTAAAAAAAAGATCAGTTTGATGTTTGCGTAATCTGGGAATCGAACCCAGGGCTAATCGAAATCATTACCAATGATGGCAACGATTAATGTTACCACTACACCAATTACGCCAATTGTTGAAATTTCGCGCTACTTGATACAAATATAGAGCAAGAAGATAGCGCGACCCGAGTCTGTTGCATTATTGACAACGTGTAGACTTTGAATAAACAAACAAGCATTCTTGACGACGCTCTACACATGAGCCAACATAGAACATATTAAAAACGACACCATTTTACTTTCCTATCAGGTTTAGTCCGGGGCTCTAGTAGCAACTTCGGTGTAGTGTTAATCATGAACTTGGTATTCCATTTCCAGATCTAGCCTGGCTTCCTGGGTTCTGCCGTTCGTCTTTCGCTCTCGATCTCGCCGTTGCGTCTCTTTCGTCGGCTTCTGTTGTGTTTGTCTGTATCAGGTGTTGAAATGTGAAAATCTGCGGCTGGTTTACGCAGAAGCCTTCGCCGTCCTCTCCGCCTCTAGTTCCTTCTCAGCTTGTCTGTAGTATTTTGCCGTGTCAACACCGTGTTGATTGTGGTTGACAAAGTTGAACCAAGGAATAACACCCATAAAAAGCGCAGAATAGCGCGACTGTCTGGCCGCCACACCCTGTAGGTGGGGAGTCAATTGGCTTTCACCGTAAAGAGCCTGGCCAGACTTGACTTTGTCAACCATTTCTCGCATGTCCATCTCAACCTCACGAGCATTTTCCGTGGCTCCATAGAATCGCACTAGCATTGACCTGGGTCAGCAGGCTTGAACTTGGGTTTCTTGTATCCTTCTACTATCTTTTTTCTCGTGAGAAAGGATACGATGAAAGACTTACGTGCAGAACGCTGATAAAAGTACAGGAAGCCTCCAGATATACCGACAGCGCTAGCCAAGCGCATAGCGGGGGCAAGCCCGCCTTTGCCGACGTGCGAAGGTGCGAACTTCTCCATGAAGAGCAAGGCACCGGGACCAAAAGCAGCGGCTATCAAACCATGAACATAGTCCGAGGGACGTGCATATCCAATTACGCGCTTGAAATGCCTAGAGACAAAAGATGAGCATAAAATCACCAAGTCAGTGTTTACTGAGTCAAATCTCTGGAGCCACATGTAAACATAGACTCTATCGCGCGCAAAGGGAAATGTTCGTAGGCGAAAAATAAGAGGGGGAGAGGCGGGGTTCGTACGGGTCACTGTCAATGAGCTATTTACGACTTGTTAGCCATTATATTGATTCGTGAATAATTCAGGCGCTCAAAGATTGAGCAAGCTCAGTATACATCGAGTTCAACTTTACAAGAGGCACAAGGTAATGGGAAGCAAAAATACGTACGGGATAATCGGTCTCATAGGCCTTGGTAGGAAAGTAGGTCGGAGTCTCCATGGCTGGTATCGACCAAGAGGCCCTGCACGGGGATTGAAGACAGAAGAAGAGAAGAAAGAAGAATCAAAATTGAGATGCAAAACAGAAGGAAATTCTCAATGCTGTGACGTCGTTGGCACGGGATCGTGTGATACAGCCTCGCTCCGATTCGTTGTGAGGAGCTCGCAGCTGAAGATTCCTTGGGTCTTAACCCCGGGGTTAGCAAAGGAAGTTATGTTGCCTCGAAAATAAGGCAAAAAAAGCCAGGCATAACCCGGCGCCACATATCCAGCGCCACACATTTTCCACTTGTTCTTGGCCCTTTCGACAACGCTGTTTTTGACCATGTACCCCTTTTGGGACAATTCGCGTTGAGACGCGTCAAAGCGTGTGTTGACTATTTGTGTATGAGGGCTGACATGCGACAATTTAGACAAGTAGAACGCAGTCTCAACACCATCCATACATCCAATCACCCACATCATAGACCGCGCAAATGGCATCCTCCCCCAACGCACTGTCTAATCTAGATGATTATGGATTCAACGATGCATTTGATCTAGGTGAAGATGACCATGCCGTTACCTCCAAAGATGTTGTCGGTATAGATGACGAAATTGAGGTCAGTAAACGGACTCGCACACCGGCGGTTAAACTGGACGAAGCCAGGTGAGATTTAAACTCTTACACGTTCTACCTGGTTCTTTTTCCCTGTCTCTAACACTTCAACAGGCTGCTGTCGCAAAATGGTATACCTAAGCTCAAGCGTCGGGCCAAGAAGCTACGCTTCCGAGGTAAAGGCCATGAATGGTCGGATGCCTCAAACCTACTCAGCATGTATCGTTTGTGGCTTGATGATTTATATCCCAAAGCCCGTTTTGTCGATGCACTAGCCATGGTAGAAAAGGTTGGGCGCAAAAATACAATGATCAAGCTGCGAAATACTTGGCTTGAGGATTCTGGAAAAAATACGTCAATATTCGATACAGTTGACGATATCTTGCGACATGAGAACTCTATCGAAACTGCCATACAATCAACAACAGCAAGCGTCGGAAATTCAAAATCTGCGCATAATGGCCAATTATCCACCCCAGGGGAAACTTTGTCTATGGACAACGACCTTTATGGTGCTTCTCCCAAAAGACCACAAACAAGTGGTACTGGTGCCAGGCCAACTACAATTGCAACTGCCGACGGGATTCCTGATTTTGACGACGATTTGGAGGCAATGATGGCCGAGGCCGAGAGTTTTGATGCCACTACAGCATCTCGGAATCCCAATCAGACACCACAAGCAGGACATTCGACGGACCAAGAACCAGATTATAGCGTGGAAGACGAGCTTATGGCTGAGATGCCATTCGAGGATTGATTTATTAGATAAACCGCATGCTAATGGGAGGAAGAGTATAGTTATAGACTATGATTAAAAGAAAAATAAAGACCAAGATTGTCGCACAACATGGAGCCTGTAGACTATAGGAGACAGTCACATGAACAAATAATAACATGCAATAGTGAGATTTAGTTGTCATCATCTTCGTTTCATGTCTTTGCCAGCACACTCTATGTGCACTGACATTAAATTTCTAATAATATGGTAAAAGTAGTAACGATACTGTAAGCCATCTCCATGGTGGTTGCAGTGAATATTGGTTTTCCCAGAGTAATCCCTCGATAACGGATTATCATATAACAAAAAAAACAAGATAAACAAGAAAGACGCCGTTTTGTTGGCCTGCTTCCGCCTTTCCAGTGCAAGCCAAAAAATCCCCAAGCAGAGAATAAAACAGAAAGTAAAAGGTTAAGTTCAAAAATAACAACGAAGAAGAGAAGAGTAGGGAGGTGCCGTTAACCATACACTTGGTCAGAACTCAACAGCAAGCCTGGAGCCCAGCATGTAAACGAGTATGCCTTTTAGTCGGAAATCAGAAAACCAGCTGTTTCCCGAGCACATCAACTATGCCACGATAGTATGGGTTCCTTAGTTATGTCATACTAGCAGTCGTAGCAGACACTACGGGGCTAGTATTGCCACCGGATACCACTAAAGGCTGAAGTCTAGGGCAATCAGAAGACGCTTGGGGTGCGAAATCACGTTGTAACCGCTGTTCCTCCAACCGCAGCACCCACAACAAAGTCAACAAGGTCTCCTTAGGCGGAAGAGATGCACCATTAACCCAGCTGCCTAAAAGTACCGACTGGTCATCGCGCTGTACACGAGAAGACGCACAAGACTCTGAAGTGGATTTATCAGACATTCTCTTAGTGACCAACCGCAATACCTCCATCGTCGCATCCTGAAGTGGACGCGCCAGACTGGGGCTGCAGGTTAAAATCTTTCGAAGAGTTTTGATTCTCACACTCCGGAATCTCGAACGCGAGCTCCGTGTCCGCTGCGAGGCCAGGGCCTTGGGCTGCGGGGTCAGTAGCGCATCCTTGGTCAAGGAAGACGAAGTCATTGATGTTGTAGATGTCTGTGTAGAGGGACGAGTCACCAGCCAGACTGTGGCAGTCAATATCGATGGTGTCGGGAGAAGAGGGAAGCCCGTTCTCAAGGACATAGTGATCTGTGTCAATGGTCTCCTGCAGACTGAAAGCAGCGCCGAAGACACTGTCAACAGGTTCCGTAGATGTGCAACTGGGGAGGTTTGAGACATGGACTGTGAGGCTGTCCGTGATAGCGACAGGTCGGCCGACTGACACTGCAGGTCGCACAACATCTCAGCAGGACGTTGTGTCATGTTGGCGGACTTGGCGCTAGTCGCGGGAACAGCCATCACAGACTCCACGGGCTCTGTCTTTAGTTGCTGCTTCTGGGAATCCTTAGTCTTTGACACTGTGGTCTTGCTAGAGTCGACAACAGGGGCAAGCTGTGGCGAGAGAGATGCAGGATTAACGGTGGAGGTTGACATATCGGTGGTCTCTCCAGTGACGGTAGTGACACCACTTTGATCAGGGGTGTTTGAGAGAAGCTGATCCAAAGGAGCCTGTTGCGAGATGAAGAGATCCGTAGTGATGGCAGAATTGCTTGTAACAAGAGCATCAAGAGCGGACGGTGAAGTAGAAGACGTGCCTGTTTTACGGGCTTTGTTCAACTCATCAATCAGAATCATGTTGGCGCGCTCGACAAGATTTATGCGCGTTTCGAGTTCTTTGTTCCGGCGCTCCAAGGCTTCGACCTCAAGGCGTTTGCGCTCACGAGATGATTGAGCTGCACGTCGGTTCCGGAGAACACGTTCAACCCTGCGTTGTTCTTTCTCATCGGCTGTTTTGGCACGTTTTCTATTTAAGATAGTCAGGATGCTGTACTTCTTTTGGCTAACATAGCTAGTAAGCTTACCTGGGAGGGAGATTTGTTTTGGGTTCGGGTAGCA
Organism: Thielaviopsis populi; assembly: GCA_017591655.1. Classification (NCBI taxonomy): domain Eukaryota; kingdom Fungi; phylum Ascomycota; class Sordariomycetes; order Microascales; family Ceratocystidaceae; genus Thielaviopsis; species Thielaviopsis populi. The sequence continues at coordinate 22,322 of JADILG010000137.1, read as the reverse complement.
CCTGGCCCCAAGATTTCCGCTTCTTCACGGGCTTTTTATCAGTTCCGGAAGCATCGTCATTGTTACCTGTAGATGAGGCAGCAACAACAGAAGCAATATCGCCAGCTGACAGGCTAGCGGCAAGGGCTGCCAACACAACATCTTCCGGCGGGCGATCATCGGTCTCAGATTCGGGGCTTGGTGAGTACTGATTCATAGGATCAGAAGACTCATGAGCAGGTGTGGGAAGCTCGGTAGAAGAGGGCGGGAATAGAGGGGAGTATGCCTGGCCTGGTAGAGAAACTGTGGACTCTGCCGGAGAGCTCTCGAACTTGACTGTGGGAGTGACAGCACTCATGATGGAGTAGATTGAGCCTTAGGCAGGGAAAGGAAGTAATGAGAAAGATTTCAAATCAAGGATGGACAGAGTAGAGAGAACTGCGTTGGGGGTTCGGGAAATTTAACTTGATAGTGTGACTTCGATAATGAGTCGAAAGAAAAAGCGAGCAAGTTTGTGAAAAGGAAAGGAAAAAAAAAAGTGAACAAAGGCAATGGTGATTAATTGGGCTAGACAAAAACCGTTGGTTGGTCGCCTTGCTTAGTCAGTGAGTTGAAAGTGGAATGAATGAGTTCGGGTTGGCCGTTTGGGTTCTGTTGACTTGGTCAAAAAAAAAAAAAAGAAACAATGTGTAAAAAAGAAACCAAAAGAAATAAAGAGTAGCTCCAAGATACCAATTGAAGCTGACTTAACAGAAAGGACACTTGACTTGGAATGATCAGAGCTTCACCAGTAGTTCAGATTTTCGGGGACAAGAGCATCCTTAAGTAATGAGGACACGTTTGCAGTCTGGGAGTGGCTTGTGGAAAGGCAAAGTGATACAGTGGACGCCTGAGGCCTCAAAAGATACTTGGGTTTGTGCCACTCGGACCATATATTTTCGAAGTACCTCGTGTTCGAGTGTCACTACAGGGGTGTGTATAGTAAGTAGAAGGCTCGCGTAGTGGGCAGCGGGCTTTGATGTGGGAGACATGGCATGGTACATAACAGAACCATTCCCCCCCCCCACTCCCCGCTTTCACCCCCTTATTCTGTACCTAAAATGGCAATAGCCAAGCTGGGAGGACGCGGTCTCAGAGACTACAGCAGACAATTGACCAATCGACTGGACAAGGTAGAGCAGATTCAGAATCTGATAGAAGACCGAACCTGTTTCAGAGAGTTGTGTTTCTTGCCATCTGAGCTAAATGGTTCCGATCTAGGGGATGGGGCAAATGAATATTAGGGGAAGTTGACATACAGATGAGTAGAACAGAACATGCAACGGAAGAAAGACAAGACGAAAGAGCGAAAAGAAAATCCACCGCTCTTTCGCCATGTCGTCCTTTCCTACAACATCTCCCTCTCCCCCTCCCCCGTTCTTGCTCGCTGTTCAGAGCACCTACATATGCAGGGTTGTGCAGATACAGGTGTTGCACGTAGGCAAGTACATACACACACACACACACACACACACACACACACACACACACACACACACACATATATATATATATATATATATATATATATATTGCTCTGTTGATAAGGAACCGGTTTTCAGGTCAGTGTTGTACATGCCTACACTACATGTGGTGATTGCCCTAGCTTGGAGAGGTCCATCCTCAGTGGCAAGAGATATGGATTGAAGGGGGAGGGGGCTCTGCATATGTGGGGGCATCCCACAATCCCTTGTAATGTTTAAGGGGCGAGCATAAAACGACCAGCGAACTTTCTGGACTCAGACCACGTTCATATAATAATACCCAGATACAGACATACTTACATATGGGCTACAATGTCGATGGGCTCTGTACTGTGACTGGAATCGTTCACAATGGATTAATCATTGAATTTTCTTTTGTCTTTCTGGCAGTAGAAGCTAACCTACAATATGACCTAGGGAACACACGGTCATACACTTGTCTGTATCTTGGCTCGGGAACTTCGTACCGTTCATCCTCTCTCTCTCTCTCCTTCCCTCTTGTGCGAGGGAGACAACCTTGGTCTTAGAATCCCGCCGCAGGGGCCTCTTCCTGTTCTCTCTTGACTATGTTGTCTCTCAAGACAACGCGGTTGATTGCTACGAAGCCTTCCTCTTGGGTCTGAGCACTATTTTTTTTTCCATTGCCAATTCAGGGGTTTGCTTACGACGTGCCTCCTGGGATTCAATCTGGTCTTCCTTCTTCCTCCTCGTCTTTCAATATTCAGCTTGAACGGCCACAACGAGGCAAGACAGGAGTTGTCCTTCGGGCATTGAACAGAGGCGGGGCAGAGGCGGTCTCGTCAATCTCTGGATTACGTGCTAGGACACCTTGTCTTCCACGTACCCTGCTCCAGTTTCTGTGCTATTCGTTTGCTAAGGCTGTGTGATTGTTCCAAGCTGGGCTTTGTTCTCGAAGCATCAACGAGACAAGATAGACAAGGTAATGATAACAAGGCTGTCGTGTCTGTACCAGGCAAGTAGCACTGTCTTTTGCTCTCTCATGAATGACTATGAACCATTTCATACACTTTCGATACCTTTGCTAGATTTCTACACAAGTACTCGAGATCATCAAGGTCTTATCACTTGTAGGAATTGGCAAAAAGGAGGATATACAAAGAAAAGTGGATATACTCCACCCCAAGTATTCCCTATGTATGTGTGTCTCTCTTACTCGGAATGTAGACATACATATACAGCAATCGAGATGTGATTAATATAGGGCCCGAAAGGAGTCAAAGTAGAGGTAGAGCCTTGAGCACTGGGAAAGGCATCAATCACACACACACACACACAGCGCCTAAAGTCCTCGATATTTATCTACATCTTGCATTAGTCCAAGTCTTGATGTTGAGTCGCTATGTGTGGCTGAGTTTGTACTTGTACAATAGATGCCACCTCCAAGTTTTTGCACTTGTCTTTGCGAAGGACTAGTTTGAAGAAGAATAGAATAAGTGACAAAAAAAAAAGACAAAAAGACAAAAAAAAAAACAAAAAAAACAAGAAAAACCCGGACTTGCTTTCCAAGGGGTGAGGGGCGGGGGTTGGTTGAAGCTCCGCAACTGCTTGGGTTGAAAGTGGCTGGTATGAATGAGCGGTAGATCATGAAGTGCTGTGTGGTGTAGGTGGACCTGCACTTGACCTCCAAAGCCTTTCAAAGCTGCACGCACCAATCCTCGAATTCTCAGCCCCTTTGCCTTGGCAATACGTACCGGCGGCCTGCCCGCTTGGACTTGAAATCCTTCCTAATGAGCACGATAAAAAAAAGAGGAGCTCTTTTCTCCTTGGCTCCCTGTTTTCTACACGATACAAGATCAGAAATATCTGCACACAAATGCAGACGAAAAAGCCCAGCCCGGCCGTTGAGGGAAACGGGCGGGCTCCGGCTCATAGGTTGATTGATGCCCACAAATAAAACGGTGCACTTGCATCCCGCATGCATGTGTTAAGCTGTGTGGACAACTCATTATGGCGGTGAGAGACAGCAACAATACTTTGATGTTTCTACACATGTTTTCTGCGGCATGGGAGAGGCGAGTACGCTCCGTTCATGCTCTTTGAAGGGGATATACGCACCGGTCGGCTTGACACCCTCGCAATATGTCCGTCCACCAACTGTTACGAACGGACTCGACATCCGGATGCATCGGGAAATGGGTCGTGGGAAGAGAGAGAGGAAAAGAAAACGTCTGAACATCTGACAAGTCGAATAATACAATGGCGTTATATTTGACCGACTAAATGTCGTTACAATGAACAATATGCACGTACATACTGACTATCAAGTATGCAAGAGAATACTCCCCCATAGTCTTGGGTGGTCTATGTGATTGTGATAGGATAGTCTCGTGAATCCCGTGAACTCTTTCTCTCGATTCCCAGCAACATGCGGTGAGGCCTGTTTGCTCACCTGTCATCAAATTGTTCTGCCCTCCTGCAATGTATGTGTGTTTCTCTCTCTCTGTGTGTATGTATGTATGTATGTATGTATGGATGTATGTATGGATGTATGTGTGTGTGTATGTGTGTGTGTATGAACGTATGTATATAGATGCCGCCATGCGCAATTCTACATGGCCACACATACAGATTGGGATTTCAACTACCAGACACCGACATTTGTGATACCAGTTCCGTCGATGTACCGAACGTAGTCATGGACATTGAATGAAGACCAGGCTTGATCACACCATGAAGATACCTATATGCACTTTCGGGGCCTGTTATCCGTCACTTCAACTACAATTTTGAATAGTAAAACGAATACAAGATGAGGTCCATTAGGGTTAGGATGACCAACTGAGCCCAAGCACTGTCGCGTCACGTGCTATATACGTGTGGGAGCATTACCCCGCTAACGATGGCAACAAGCCTTACCAAAAGCCGTGATATTGGTTGGTAGGCACGTACTGAATGCTGATTTCAATCAAGAAACCAGCCCAGTTAGCTAAGCCACGGGGCTGAGACAATACTTTCTGAGTCTTTAACCCATTACTGAAGACACAACGGCACTCAAAGTAGATTTGCTTGTCACCATCTTTTATTTGACTCAATCCATTGGTTCATCCATCACCTCATCAACATCGAGTACATTCTCCTTACATGCTTTTTTGAACCCTTCTTTGAGTTCTTTTTTAAACCTTCTGTTTCATCATCAAGATAGAGGTACACACTTGAACCCTGAATCGCTGCCGTTGAATTAGACGCCACTCAAAATGAACAACCGTCAGATGGCTCGCGACATGCAAGTCGAGTTCAATGCTCGGGTAAGCCTTTCAGCTTCGATATAGGCCGGTTATCAGATTGTCCAAGACCGTTAACACGCCACTTCATCATAAGTTTCAAGCAAAACAGGCCCGCCGCGAGGCCCAAAAGGCTGCCAAGCAAGATCCCATTCTCAAGAAGCAGATTCAAGAGGTAAGATCCAGAGCTGTCGACATGTTTACCCGGGATATCCACGACAAATCATCTATAGACTATCCATCCCAGATGCAGAGGCAACCGCAAAGGTACGATATGTACAAAATCATTACATTTCTAACATATATGTCGACGAATATAGCTACTCAAGAAGGGCGAAACCCAGAAAGCGTATGCCAAAGCCAAAATGCTGCTGTCAAAACAGGCCCTGGCACAACAAATGGATCAGATGGCCGATATGGCAGAGTTATCTGCAGCCCAAATCCAAGCCAACAACGCCATGAACCGCATGACAACCATGATGGCATCTTCATCACGGACCATGTCGGTAGCACAACGAAATATGAATCCAGAACGGGTAAGAATACTGTCAAAGTTGCATGTTATGTTGTATGCATCTTGACCAGACAGACGACTGACGTCATAATCATCCACGTAGACCCTTTCCACTCTGGAACAGTTCCGTCAACAAAACGAAGAATACGCCATGTCCAACGGTATCTACCAAGACGCCATAACACAGAGCACCAGCACCCAAGTGTCAGAAGACGCAGTTCATGAGCTTCTCGGCAAGCTTGCTGATGATGCAGGTGTTGAGCTGAGCGCGGAACTTAACAGTGCCGACCCTATTACAACAGAGCCTCAAACAAGTGAGCCGACAGCAGAGGAAGAGGATAAATTGCAGCAAAGACTACGTGCTCTGCGCGCCTAGTAATTGCATTGGTTTGGAGATGGGATATGCAGTAATTCGATGTTATCTACTTGTTATTTTATGTTATTCTTGTACCAAGTCCAGCTTCCATTCATTCATATAAACTGCTGTGATGACGAGATGCCAAACAGTCCAACTGCAAGCACCAGCGTGTGATCATATTCACATATGCTTCCAAACAAACAAATGATGTAGGCACCCCCATACATGTATGGATAATACACATCCGCCCTACATATAGAGACTCGCTACTGCTGTGATATCCCTCTTGATTAGTTCCTGTGCTGTCTGCATTTTTTGGTACAGCTCTGGATCGCCGATTATCCTCGCCGCGTTTTTCACCTCTCTACAGGTCTCATCGAGTCTTGTAATGGTACGGACAATGGTGCCTTCTAAAACATCAGTCAGGTTTGTGATGTTCTTGAAGCTCATGCCCCGGGCCCATTCGTAAACCACTTCAACGAGGCCGAATCGGGACTGGCTCTCAAAGTCATTTGATTCGTCAGAAGACTGAATCACCTGATATGCCGTCTGAATGTCATTGACCTTTTTGCTGATAGAAATGATGGTCTCTTTGGCTCGTTCAAGATTAGAAGTCAGGGCAGGCGCAGACTGCGTTTTCTCTTGGAACACAAAGGCGCTGAGGAGAGCGGCAATTTCCGCAGGCTCGTAATCAGCAAGTACATTGTCCAAGATCAATTCTGTGAGGACAAGTTCATCGCCAGAATGAATCTCACAGGCCACCTTTCCTTTGAGAAGAATGCGGGTGTCGTCATCAATGAACTTGAGCGTCTTCAAAACCTGGATACGCTGTTCGTAGTCAGGGAGCAGTTGAAGATTCTGATCAGTGAGGAATTGGCGAAGCTGGGCAATCTTTTCTCGAATGAGCCACTGATCATGGCACATTGCATACTGGAAGAATGCGAAACAGGAGCATGAGAATAAATTAGCTAACGGGGATTGTGGATAGTAGTTGTAGTATGCTCCAGGACTTTACTTACGTGCTTGATGAAGTCTGGACACTCCATAACTTCCTCATCTATTGCTGCCTTTTCTAGAGCCATCCGCTTTTGGATCAGGTCCTGAAGATTCAGATTTTGAACTTTGTCAAGATTCACCTCAGCAAAGTTATCATTCCACTCAAGACAGTACCGATGGAGTATGTCTTTAGCCTTGTAGTACCCTTCGCCGCCATTGAAGATTTCAGGAATGACATGTTTGACCACAGTGCGAGTCAAGCTCTGAATTTGAGAAACAGAGATGGTATCAACCTTGGTGAAAACATTCTTCTTCGCCTTTTGAAGAGAGGTATACATACCCATGAATTTGGGGAGGAAGGGGAGAAGATCAGTTGAGTTCCTGACATCCCGGAAAGGCTTTAGAACTAGGACCATGACGCTGGGGTTGCTCGGATCACTTCGATGAGTGGTTCCATTGGTGAGTAGAAGGGCAAAGGTCCGGATGCCCTCGTAGTCCAGAACTACAAGGCGTCCCGGTGTGAAAATTCTGCGACCAAGAGGAGTCGCAATCAGGCCTGTGTAGAGGTCAGATGTAAGCTGCATATACTTCTGGCCAGCAGCATGACAAGAGTCCATGCGTTCATTGCAGATATCGCAAGGGTCTCGCTTGATCTTGGCTAGATCAGCTTCTGAAACCTTGACGGCCTTTTCGTGTTCTGGAAGCAGTTGCTGAGTAGCATGTTCAGAAAAACTGCGCTTAATCATTTCTTCAATCTTCAAAGCCTCAACACGTAGAAGGTTCAAAATCATGTTGTACGTTAGCCGGAATTGGGATCGGAGCTTGGAAGGTTGGCCGAGCATCATTGTACGCAATTCTGCAACTGGAGGAGCTTGGTCACTGCCGGGAGAAACGATAATGACAGAGCCAACCGTGTCAAGTCCGCGACGACCAGCACGACCCGCCATTTGTGTGTACTCGCCAGGCAAGAGATTCCGGAAGGATTGTCCGTCGTGTTTGCGATATCCAGAAAATACAACAGTTCTCGTAGGCAGATTGAGACCCATGGCAAAGGTTTCGGTGGCGAACAAGACTTTGACCAGGGTTTCAGCAAAGAGAAGTTCAACGAGTTCCTTCACGATGGGCAATAGGCCGCCATGATGGACAGCGATACCTCTGCTGAGAAGCTCGCGAAGGCGAACGATTTGGGGCAGGGTTCTGTCTTCAGGTTTAAGCCGAGCAATAGACCTTTCGATTAGCATGTGGATAGCGCTTTTCTCTTTAGCACTGCAAAAGTCTTGGTTGCTGAGAGCATCAGCGTTTTCCTCGCAGCGCTTTTTGGAGAAAACAAAGATACATGCTGGGAGAAGGGCCTGTTTTTTCAAAAACAGAACCAACTGTACCCATAACGTCTTATCTTGAGCTGCTGAGGTCGAACCACCGGGACGCCCAATCTTGCCCATATGGCCAGGATTATGGCTGGCGCGGGGAGTAAATCCACCGCGGCCTCCTCTTTGTTGACTGCCACCACGTTGCCCCCCGCGTTGGTTGCCCCCTCCTCTTTGCGAGAATGAGCCCCCCCGACCCCCCCGACTATTTGTTTGAACTAGTTCCTTGCTCTTGTCACGACCTTGAAGGATCATGTTGGCTTGCTTCCACCCCGGCTCGAGAAAACTTTTGGTAGCGTCCACGATTTTGTGAATATTATTTCCAGCCCATAGATAGTGCTCTAGAGGCACGGGACGTTTTGGGGTGGAAATGACATAGATATTCTTCTTCTTTGTACGACCAACCCAGGATGCGAAATCCAAAGTATTAGGTACAGTGGCAGAAAGTAAGATGAGGGAGACATGCTCGGGAAGCATGATGATGACCTCTTCCCATACCACACCACGCTCGAAATCATTGACATAGTGAACTTCATCAAAGATGACGAATTCAACGTCACGAATGATATCCGCCCCGCGGTAGAGCATGCTCCGCAGAATTTCCGTGGTCATGATCAAACAGCTGGCTTCAGAGTTGATCTGTACATCGCCAGTCAGAATACCAACATCATCAAAGGTTTGGCGAAAGTCACGAAACTTTTGATTGCTGAGGGCCTTAATAGGCGAGGTATAGATCGCCTTAGTCATGTGCTTAGCTGCAAGTGCAATGGCATACTCAGCAACAACTGTCTTGCCAGCTGATGTATGGGCGGCCACAAAAACCGAATCACCGTTTTCCAGGTGGTAGATTGCTTCCTTTTGAAAGACATCCAACTCAAAAGGCCACTGTCTAGCCATGTCTGGCACAAGTTCATGAAAATTGGGAATGCCCTTGTTAATGTCGACCATATGAGCCCATTGTTGGGTGGCCTTCATTGCTGAAGACGCAGCAAGGGCACCATGGGAGCCAAGTGATGGGAACTCGACGGGAAGTAGACTGTCAATGTCTTCCTCATCTTCCTCATGTTTTTCAGGATTGCGTTCATCACCAAGGTCTTGCTCGCCTTCCTCGTCATCAAGGCGATTCAAACTTAAGCCACCCATGCGTATTGCGTCTTCTCCAGATTGCTGGGGCTCCTCTTCAAGAACCTGCTTGACTTCTTCCGCCTCATTTATGTCTCCCTTGAGATTTGGAAATCGAATACCACGGTACAGACCTGGTGCCTTGTCAAGAAGGGTGCCATCTCCATTAAGAGTAATGACGCGCTCAAGTTTCTTTTGCACTTCGGCCAAGTCAGAATCATCACGGGTTCTGAGACTGTCCTCAAAATCCATGGTGGCTTCCACGGAATCAAGTCCACCTGGAGTAAAGGGAAAGAAGCCAGCAGCACCTCTAACAAACTCGGAGCGTGTGGCCGGCTTTCTAGAAAATGACGTAGAGTTTTTGGCGGTGGCGCTGCTTGCAGGAACAGTGACGTTGACATGACCAGATACTCGACCTTCAAGGCCTTGTCGATGGAAGCGACTGATAGTGCGAGACTGGGTGGGCGCAATTTGAAATAAATCAGAGTACTCTATGGAAGATGTCCATCTCCTTGAAAAGATAAGAACAGGATGTTAGAAAGAGTTCCCTGTAAAATGAGATGGAATAGAATGACGATGGGATCTGAAGTGGCACATACTGTTGAAATCGGTTAAGCCAGTCCGACGAGAATGAAGCAGGGGGAGAGAGGAAATCTTGCTCAAGCTGTTCTTTAATACTTTCAATGTCTGTGAAAATTGAAGAAGCCGGATTGTTGGCCGGTTCATAGATATCGAACAGAAACTGATCAATATCATCATGACCATCTGACTCAAGGAGCGAAAGCTTGCCAAGAGCTTCACTAAGGGTAGTATTGGAAGACGCCATGCCAGCGGCAGGTGAGGCTCAGCCACCTATGGCGATATGCGACCCGGATACAAGCGCCTTGTTGAAGACGAAGGAGAGGCGAAAAAGGAGTTCGCTTTGGATGAATTGGTGGTGCGTTGACGTGCTGGATATCACGTACAGGTGTTCAGTTTGAGGGAAAACAAAGAGAGCCAGTGTGTATCAAGCACCAAGCTAGTTGCATAAATGATCTTCTCTAGGACAGAAAGTTGACTGTATTGCCCTGCCGATGAGCTCTTCTGTTTGTAGTTTTGAATAGGATTTATGGTTTGGCAGAATCATTGAGGTTCAAGGTGGGGGCGGGCTGATGGGAGACGAAAATAGAGCAAAAGTATCAGTACACATGGCTGATAAGCCCCACTATGAATTTTCCCCAAGAGCTTCGGAGAGCATTAGGAAGGCTTTAGCCCTACTGTTGTTGAATGGGTTCGCTTCAAATAGAGGAGGTTTAAGCGCAGAGCACGAAGTTCGTTTCGAAAGAGCAGTATGTCCTACAACGTAAAATACAATTCTCATTACGATCCATCGAGGAATCTAGTGCGCAAGGTATATGGTGCATGGTGTACAGGATAATGGACATATATATATATGTAGTTCGCATGTCGAACGATTTGATGATGAAACATGTTTAGTTGGGCGGAACAGATGTTGACAAGACAATATGTTACAGGTGACCGTAGACCTCTTCTTTTGTATGTGGACATGGCCGCTCGGGTTGCCAGCCATGGCTCAAAGCACTATGGTTCGCAGCCCCTGATCGGCATCTTTGTGTATCCAACAACCCCCAAGAGTTCATTGACGCAGAGAAATGATAATGTGTAAGTTCAATCGAAACGTTTAACATTTTAATACGGACTTAGACACATACAGAGGAAGCAAGAAAAATAGGAAACCCCGACCAGATGGAAAGATAATAGAAACAAAACAAAGGCTTCTTGATATTCTCAAGAATGAAGTGTGACAGTCGGTCATAGAAAGAAGGAATGTCGAGGGGGAGAAGTGAAGAGGGCTAGACTGGAGGCGATAGTCTAGTCGGGGATATAAAGGGACACTGGATGAATACATTTAAATGACACGGAGAGTCTTGGCAATGTAGTTCTCGATCAGGGACTCCGAGGGGAAGGACATCTCCTCAAGGCCCTGGGCATAGGGAGTGGGAACATCGGCACCGGTTATCCGCTGGGCAGGAGAATCAAGGTAGTCGAAGCCGTACTCCATGGCGACGGCCATAATTTCGGCCGAAACACCGTACATGGGGTAGCCAGATTCAACTACGATCAGGCGGTGGGTCTTCTTGATGGAGTTGATGATGGTCTCGGTATCCAGAGGCTTAACGGAGCGCAGGTTGATAACCTCAGCTTCAACGCCGTACTTGGCCTTCAAGGCCTCGGCAGCAACGAGAGTCTGACCAACACAGCGGGAGAGAGTGACCAGAGTCACGTCAGTACCCTGGCGCTCAATTTTGGCCTTACCAAAGGGGATGACGAAATCGTCCTTTTGGGCAGCTTCGGACATTGGGAAAGAAACACCGTACATCAGCTCGTTCTCGAGGACAACGACGGGGTTAGGGTCGCGAATAGCAGCCTTAAGCAGGCCCTTGGCATCCTCGGCAGACCAAGGAGAAACAACCTTCAGACCGGGGATAGAGCCGTACCAGGCAGAGAAGTCTTGGGAGTGCTGAGCACCGACACCTGAGGCGAAGCCGTTGGGACCACGGAAGGTGATATTGCAGGGCTGGACACCACCGGACATGTAGAGGACCTTGGCACCGGAGTTGGAAATCTGATCAATGGCTTGCATGGCAAAGTTCCATGTCATGAATTCGCACTATAAGAGACCAAAAATACGTAGTTAGCAGATTGTACATTGCAATAGAGACACGAAGAGGGCATCGAAGCCAAGGTCACCAAGCGCAAATTGCGAGCAAAAAATACGACCAGGAATATGGGCGATGAGTGGCAGATTGAGCTGAAACAGACTATGACGATTGAGGGGAAAACAGCGTTGAGGCAAGTAGGATAGACAATTTAGAGCAAAGACTCACAATAGGATGCAGGCCACTCAGAGCAGCACCGACAGCAAGGCCAGCGAAACCAGACTCGGTAATGGGAGTATCAATGACACGCTTCTCACCGAAACGATCCAAAAGACCCTTGGTGACCTTGTAGGCACCATTGTACTGGGCTACCTCCTCACCAAGAACGAAAACCTTCTCGTTGGCTTCCATCTCCTCGGCCATAGCCTCGTTCAGGGCCTCTCTGACGGTGTATTCCTTGGGACCCTTGATCTCAGCGTAGGTGCGCATCTGGGAGAAGGCGGGACGAGCAATTCTGGGAGCCGACGAGCGGGGGCCGGCAAGGCCAGCCAGCGTGGCCAGGCGAGAAGCAAGGTAGCGCGACATTGTGGTGGTATGGTGGTGATACAGATGAGAAGAGCAAAGGGGGACCAAGGAGAAATAAAGAAAGGGAAAAGAAAAGCCCAACAAATAGCCTGTAGATGCAGTCGGCGGGGGGTATCGCAACAGCGGACGTTCGAGTGAAATTCAAGACAAACAAAAAAAAAGTGTACAGGCAGGAAAAGAAATTTAGAGTGGGAGTAAAAAAGAAAGAATTGCTGGGGTCAAAAGAAAATCCGTGCCAATCGATGAATGTCTGCCTCAAAAATGAACGGGTCCTCACCCCCATCCTCATGTTATGAATGGATAAACATCGCTTCGTAATTTTTTTTCCTATAGTGTAGAGCGGTCATTGGCAGAGGGGAAGATTTAGACTGGTGGCAGGGAATACATGCCCCAAGCATGGGATTGATCACTGGGACCTTGGTAAGTTTAGCGCTTGTTCGCTTGGTCCTCTACCAAAGTGCCAAAAAGGCAAGTTGGTGCCCCAGTTTCGATAAAAGCCATGCGTAAAAAAGGGGGGGGGGAGCCTTAGTAAGCACCATGCCGGAGAAATAAGGACCGTGAAGAGCCGCTGCCAGCCTTTTTTGTTTTCGTCCTATATCGGCCCGTTTCACAACAGCTTGACATCCCGATTTGGTATACTGTAGCCGCACTTTGAAACATAGTAGATACCAGTTGCATCGCCAAGCAGGTTTATATACATACAGGTAGAAATAACTTCACGCCTCAGGACAACAACCAAACACCCTTCACATGCATCTGCTGCACATTCATAGCAGCGTCATGTACCTAGTCATGTGCGTATCCTTGGCAATGAGAATAAGGTAGATATCTAGTTAATAGGACCTCAAGCTTCGTGGCCGAGAATTTGCGCGGCACACATGTCAAAATACATACCACGCTTCTTGAGAAGCTCTTCATGAGAACCCATCTCAACAATCTCTCCTTTGGAGAAGACGGCAATGATGTCGGCATCCTTTATAGTCGACAGGCGGTGAGCCACTGATATAGTGGTGCGCCCTTCAGCAGCAGCATCAAGGGCTTCCTTGACAACCTTTTCCGACTCGGTGTCCAAAGCTGAAGTCGCCTCGTCCAACAACAACAGACCTGGCTTTCTAATAAGAGCTCTAGCAATAGTAATTCTTTGCCGTTGACCCCCCGAAAGTGAAAATCCCTGCCGGCCACATGGCGTCCCGAGCCCATCGGGAAGAGATATGATGAAGTCATAGATATTGGCTTGTTTACACGCCAATACCACTTGATCCTCTGTCCATGAGTTTGCATCCAGGCCCATCGTTATATTCTCACGAATAGAGCCTTCATAGAGAACAGGCTCTTGCTGCACAATTGCGATATTTGACCGGTACTTGCAGAGGTTGGCTTTGTTGATGTCTTGTCCATTGAACAAAATACGACCGGAACTAGGCGTGTAGAATTGCTCTAGTAGATTGATCATAGTGGTCTTGCCACAGCCTGAAGCTCCCACGAAGGCAACAAACTTCCCGGTCTCAATCTGATGCGTGCGAGGTTAGCCTTGCTCCGAGTTGACTTGCAGTATATATAGGTAAATATGTCTGGTTTACCTTGAGGCTTACACCCTTCAAGACATTGATAGAAGGACGCTGAGGGTAGGCAAAGGCAACATTATCAAAAGTGATATCGGCGCCATCCTTGGAAAGTTCGGTTTGTCCGCGAAGTTCGTCGTCAGCTTGGATTTTTCGAAGTCTCTGTCGAAGACCAAAGATATAGTTTCCAGATATCTTAGCTTTAGTCATATCTAAGGTCGAGTTATTTGCTGTTAATTATGCACTGCCTAGTGATGCTTCGACATGTGTATTAAGCTTGACTTACTAGTTGCAAATTGAAAAACAGAGCCAGCAGCTTCACCAGAAAACATGAAGGCAAGAAAAACAATGTAGAAACGCGTTGTTGAATACTCGCCAGTTGAAACTAGGCGGCCGCCATACCTGTGGGAGAGGATTTTGCATCAGTCATGAGATTTCTTTTTGATTGATGTAAATCGAGAGTTGATATTCACTTACCAGAACCCAAGTGTCATGGCTTCAAATGTCATTGATTGACTCAATGAATACCAACCCATGATCCATGAATACTCGGTGCAAGACTTTTCAGTGATCCCGCGCAGGGCCTCCTCGTACCGCTCAATAATATTGCTTTCCAAGGCTAAAGAGGAAACAGTTCGAATAGCCATGACAGCTTCAGAGGCTAAGCCACTGCTAGAAGCGAACTTTTCAGAATTGCTGCCTTCAAGCCGGAACTCGAGCATCATTTTAAGGAAGCCTCCCAATGTCATAGGCAAAAGGGCTCCAAATAAGAGAATAAGTCCGAGTTTCCACCCAACCACCAAAGCTAAGATGCTGCTACTTGCGACGTTTGATATGTTGTAGATGATAACACCAACATTGATTGACATGAGCTCAACCATATTCATGGGCTCGGTGGACAATCGAGAAACCAAGGTGCCGGTGTTGTTTTCAGGTTCATCGAAATAGTCCATGCCTTGTTTGAGGGTGTTCTCAAATATTTCCAGGCGATATCGCCGCAATATATCTTGACCAATCATGCTCGTTAGCCAGCCCGCAGCACCCCAGAGAAGCAGGTTAGCAACAGCAAGTCCTAAGAATATAAGAGAATAAAGGTCAGTTTTGTCCAAAACCTGATCTTGAGGTAGAGTAAAGGCCTCCATCACTTTGGCAAAAAGTATGGCCAAGGCAGGATATGTGAAGCCGGCAAGAATGCAAATGACCATACACGCGAAATAAATAAAGTGATATCCGTCATGTTCGCGTATTGTTTGCGTAATGCATTTTAACAGTCCATGCTCAACAATATCATGGGATGACCCAGTGCTGGAGTTCATATCGCAAGGCCCCACGGGTGTCGTAGTAGATGATGATTGTGTAACCTCAACCATGGGCGCTTGCTGCCGAGAGTTATCGTGGTCGGGTGATATATCATTCCCATGTGCGAGATCCTGTGCTTTAACAAGACGGTAATAAGCACCCTGGGACTCTATCAACTGTTGGTGCGTTCCCTGTTCGATAACATGTCCCTTGGCCATTACAACAATATTGTCAGCGTTTCGTACTGTTGATAGCCGGTGAGCAATGACAACCATGGTACGATCTTTGGCAACATTATTCAAGGCCATTTGAACAATCTTCTCAGCACTTGGATCTAGCGCGCTTGTAGCTTCATCAAGAAGTAGAATGCTAGGTTTGGAAATAATGCTGCGAGCAATGACAAGCCGCTGTTTTTGACCCCCTGAAAGGGAGGCTCCCTTTTCACCGAGAATGGTGTCATAGCCCTAATATAGTTATTAGTCTGGTGTAGAATTTGTATTCAATTGAGAATATATACCTACACGAGGAAATTTCATGATAAAGTCATGAGCAAAAGCTGCTTTGCACGCATCCTGTACGAGAACTCGCTTTTCTTCTTTGGATTTAGAGAACAGTTCTGTGCTCGATAGACCGTATGCCACGTTTTCGAAGATAGATCCACTAAAGAGGGTTGGCTCCTGAAGAATGTCAGGTTCTGAAAATTGGATAGGGGGCCTTGGAGTCAAGGAGTGCGTAGACATGAGGGTTAGGTAGTCTTGCTTCTCTTACCTGTTGAACTAGACGCACGTTGCTGCGAAGCCATTTGAGGTTCAAACTGGATATCTCGTTTCCATCAAGAGTAATTTGACCATCTTGCGCCTCGTACCATCTTTCGACAAGACCTACGATAGTGCTTTTTCCCGAGCCACTGCTTCCAACAAGTGCAGTTGTTTTTTTAGCGGGAATATCCAACGTAAGACCTCTCAAGACGGGGATGTCGGGGCGAGAAGGATAGGCAAACTGTATGTTGTTCAGCTTGATGTTTCCGTCGATGGACTGTGGCTTGAGGCCGGCCTGGGAAAGGGAGTCGATGGCAGATTTTCTATCAATGACTTGGAAAATCTCGTTGGCTGCAGCAATGGCTTTGGATAGAACCATGGCTTGAGGTGCCAGTTGTGTGAGAGATTGAGCCCCTACAATAACAGCAAAAATAACTCTATCGAGGATGGGTTAGTCTTGTTATCCCTTCTATTTCGCGCTGTCTTTCCATGTCTGAAATGCATCTGAAAGTAGACGGGGTTCTTACGTTACAACCTTTCCAAGATCGTCAAATTCGCCGTTCATGTAGCGGCGAGCGCCTTGCCAAAAGGCCAAACTGTATACAGCAAGGATAAGGAAGAACTCGACAGAGTACATGACGCTGTACACGGGATACTTCTTGCGGCCTATCTCGAAGGTCCTTGCCAGAACCGACTTGAGTTTGTTCACTATGACAGGACGTGCCCATAGAGCATGAACGGTTCTAATGGTAGAAAAGGCTTCTTCGGCAATTGCAAGACCGTGAGAAAAAACAGACATCATTCTGATCTCGTACGAGGCGTCAATGCCAACACAAATGCCGGTGATAATAAGATTTGCAGGAACAATGGCAATCAAAATCAAAGTCAGCTTCCATTGTGACACAAAGGCAACTACAAATGCCGACAACAATGTGGACGTAGCCTGAACAATGAGCCCAAGCTTTTCTGCAATACCATTGTTGATAAAGTTGCCATTTGATGTCACTTTGCTTGCGATTGAGGTTCCAGGGCTATCGAAGAAGGCAATCTCTTGCCGAAGAGCCTGGCGAATGAAGTCGGTGCGAAGTGATTTGGTAGTGCGAAGGGCAGATATCGAGATCAAGGTCTAGGCATTGTTAGAAAACAAGTGTGCAGAAGCGGGTTGAGGCCATATACTAACACTCCATACGTAGACTAAAACAAGGCGCGCTATGAAAATATAGACAAGGTACATGCTATATATATATATATAGGTGTTAGAACGGCTCTCGATGCTATATATCCAAAGTCGGGTTGTTTTTGGTTCGTACGTAAACTTAGAAACGTCACTGCGGAATTGCGACGGAGTCATATTTTCATTTGCAAAGTCATTGAATGTCGTTACGAAGCGGCCAAACACGACATTGACTAATGGAAGCATTGTTCCTGAGCCAATCATACAGACAAAGGCAATGAAGTTGAAGAGCCATCCCAGGCGGTCAGTATAATGAAATACCCTCTAGACGGCCGGTCAGCACATTGACACTCCCTCGTGTATATCATGACTGAAAGTAGGAGTTTCGATAGCGGTTTACATACTGCAAGATCTTTGAGTGAGCCATGCTGGTATTCTGAAGTTTCTGGGAGAGGGGGTTCGGCAGGAGTCATCGCTGACTCGGACTTGACTGTGAGTCGAGCATGTGATATTTTCGGGGCCAAAGCAGAGTCTGCCATCTGGGCTGGGTTGGTTTGGCTGAGCGCGTATGGGAACAATGTATATTAGGACGGAAGATGTGAAGGAGTGTCGAGAAGATGTTAATGTTAGGGTGTAGTTCCTGTTAGAGGAATTGTGATAGATGTCAGTGAGGAAGAGAGGGTGAAATGGCAACTAGGTGCCTTTATAACATAGCAAAGAAGAAGGAAAAAGCCGTCTGTGTAGCTTCGCAGGTTCATTTCCTAAGAAGAAGGTACCAAGTTTGAGCTGATTGCTAGTACGCCTGTGAGTACGAATACGCGATAGTACTAGTGCTAATGTTGTGTTGGGAAAGTCCAGCTGCAGCTACCTGTGTTATAAGACAGCTTCAAATCTAGCTTAATAACATGAAATAGAAAGAGAGAGGCTAAGGGCGCAGGGCTTTTCTTGTGTATAGACTAGTGTTGAACTATCTCATTGACCTGAGTAAAACCGCAACTTCTTGTCATTAATTAGAGGTTTGTTTGTGCTGTTATGTTACACGATGACTGACCCACATTTTGACCCCTACGTGCCTAATGTTGACATCACTTGTTTAAGCAAAGTGCCCCTTGACTACGTCGTTCTGGCTACAGTCGTTTTCGAATTCGTATTTGACTTAGTACATAGTTTTTTCTTGGCCTACATGATCATTTTATATCTAGGAGTTAGATAGCTTTATGAGAATCCTCGACTTCGCATTCGTATCTGCATTTGCGTTTGCGATCGGATACTTGGGTTTGTTGGCCAACATAGATATTCTATTTTCCGGACTTAAACTAGTGAGGCTGGAAGAAACTGCTAGTACTCAATTCTATCGTGGCTATGAACACTTGCTACGTTGGCCTATGAGGGTTGTAACGCTCGTAAATCTCATCATCTGAGCTCTCTGACGCTACTAGCTGGTCAGTATTGGAACCCTGGCTCTGATAGTCTGGAACTGCCGATTTGTTCGACAAACATGGGAATGAGTCGGTGGTATGTGTTGATATCGATGGCTTAAAGATCGAAGGTCCTGTTTTCTTTTTAAATCCTCCCTTTTTGAATCCCCCCGACGAGGTCGCAGTTGTCGCATTGCTGGATGATTTGGCCCCGTTGGATACCTGCATCGAAATGATACCATCTGCCTTGGCCTCGGCTTTGCGAGCCCTGGCTGCAGCGTTGGAGTCCTTGACCATGGCCTTCATATCCTTCAAGCGTTGCTTGTGGCTGTGATCATAGCTGCTGAGATGGGCTTCATATTCGTTGACCCGGGAGTAGCCTTTGGCGCAAAGCTGGCAGAAAAACGCCTGCATAGCATTTTTTGCCGCCTGTGTTTGAGCAGGAGGTAACGTTTGATGCCGCTAAAAATAAAAACATGTCAATATTTGAGGAGCGGCGATGAACGGGGGAATAGAGGACTGACAGGAGCCATTGCATCAACACATCTAAATTTCATAAGAGCTATGGACGAAGTGTAAATCGAAGTCACAGCCTTGACCTTCTCTAGCTATGTAATCAAGCCTTATCTTGAGATTAGCCTTAGTTTACGCGACTGGCGTATCAGAACCGTGTCAGACTTCCCTAAGCTGCCCTTCTTGAAGCTTATATTGTGGACAGGTTTTGAGGCTGTGAATGATGCATTCTAAACCTTGACTAATTTGTAGTTCGCCCGCCTAGGTGCTGGAGCCTGACCATACATTGAGCAGACACTATACGACTATTAGGGCTTTTCACACGCCAATAAAGATGCCATCGTCTCCCTCGAGATCCTCGAGAGCTTCCCGATCAACGAGGCCTTCGAGGTCTAGATTTTCGTTCTACAATTTGTCGACTGAGACTCTTGCCTCCATGGTCTGGTTGGATCCCGCACCAATGCCAATATCAGAGCCAATCGCAGAAGAAGAAGTGGGAAAACAATCATCATCAGACGAAGGACAATCTTGGAAAAATGGAGATGTGTCAGAATCTCAGACGCCGCCTGGTGAGGGGAGTCAAAACCTCATTTACTACTGTGAGCTCGATTGTAAAACCCCCAATATATCGTTGCGGCCTAAGAACTAATCGCCCTCTGGTATTCACAGTCACCCGTGTTCAACGTTATTCGAGCTATACCTTTTCAATCTTCACTAGCATTCACATAGTGAACACGTCACTTATTCCACTGATTGTGAGAACAGTTCCTGCTTCTGAGACATACCTTCTGCAGGCCCGAGAACTCTATCAAACCCCATTGACTGAACCACTACTTGTTGGGTTGCCAATCATCGCTCATGTAGGTTCTGGGGTGATTTTACGATTCTTACGTCATGCCCGGAACCTGAGACGATACGGTGGGAAAGCTCCTGAATTAGGGACCGGACCGCACCGCCATAAGGCGAACCTATGGCCGCCAATGAGCTGGATCTCTGTGTCTGGATATGTGTACACTGGCTTCATTGCATCTCACGTTTTCATGAACAGAGGTTTACCATTGTTTGTGGATGGCGATAATGCTAACATCGGGTTGGGTTTCGTGTCGCATGGGTTTGCAAGACATCCTATGCTAGCACTAACAGCATACACCGGGCTCATTGGCATTGGTTGCAGCCATATGATTTGGGGAGTTGCAAAATGGCTAGGAATCGCACCAGCGAACTTGACTTGGCGTGGTAAGAAGGGTTCTATATCAGATACTGCTGTTGAAAAGAAGCGGCGGAGGACATGGAAGATATTGCATATCGCTGCCTCACTATGCAGTATAGTATGGGCAAGTGGAGGGCTAGGAGTAATTGGCCGAGGGGGAACGATGCATGGCTGGGTTGGGGATTCATATGACAACTTGTTTTCATATTTAGAAGGTCGACTCTATATGTCATAGTTGTAAATACGACAATTTCAAAATCAATAAAATACTTTGCATTCATCTTTTATAATAATATTAATAAGATGCACTATACTAGATCTAGTATATATAGGTACTTTGAACTGTTAATATTCTTCAGTGAATATAATATAGATACTAGCCTAGTTCTAGTTAATAACTAGTATTTATAGATTTTTCACTTTTTACTTTATAATTGAATAAAATCTTTAAAAAAAGAAGATAATAGACTATACTATTTCTCTAAGGCTAAGAAATCATTGAGCTCCTAAAGCTATAAGATAGTAAGTTCTATGAATAGATTTAAAAACTTAAAAGTAGAAGGTTCTTCTAAAAGAAGAGGCTTCTACTTTTTCTTTTTTTCTTTTTTTTTTAATTAATAATCTCATTTAGTAAATACGAAAGAGATACTAGACTACTACTAGTAGGCTACTAAGAATTTTATAGATTATAAGTACACTTTTTGCTTTCCAATTAAATATAACCTTTATACAAAGAAATGATAGGCTATACTATTGCCCTAAGGCAAACAAATCATTAAGCTCCTATAGCTATAGGATAAGAAGTCCTACAAAGTAGATTTAGAAGTTCATAAGTAGAGGGTTCCTCTTAAAGAAAAGGGCTCTACTTTAGGGTTATTTTTAATAGTAGAGTTTTCCCCTCAGAAAAGAGGCTCTACTATTAGGTTACACTATAGTGCTTTTTCTATAGTATAATATAGACTCTAAGTCTATAACCTAATTTAGAGTTTAGGATTTCTTGAAAATATTTTGTATATAGCTAGATTTGAACTAAATACCTCTTATACAGTGAAGTATAAGGGCTAGCTAGACTAAGCACTCTAACTACTCAGCTACTTAGACCTAGAAGCCTTCTAGATACTTAGTATTGAGCCCCTCTAATTGCTTGAGAAGATTAAGACACTTTTTATTAGTCTACTAAAGTATAGAGCTATACTCAACTATAGGTCTTATAACTCACCTTCTTACACACTTTGCAGCATATAGCACCTTTTGCTGGAAACTGCATGAAAACATCTAAATTTTACATCATTCTGTTCATTACATCAACACGATCACAACACAGTTCACTGCACCCAGCCACAACTAGAAATGGCCCCATGCACTGCCCTCAAAGTCCAGACCAGACTGTAGCATTTCCCATCAACAGACCCACTGCAGCAGACTGACCTGGCCAGCCCCTCAAGTCTAGACCTGCCCCTGAGTCTAGACTTGCCCTCAAGCCCCTTACAACCCTCAAGTCCCCAACCACTGCCCAACCACATAGACACAGACCCCCCTATATGAAAACACCCTCAGGACCTAGACTCCATAGATAATACCCCTATCCAGCCAACCAACAAAAAACCAACTATTGCAACTGGACTGAAAAAGTCTATTTTTACAGGACCTAGCCCTCCCACCAAGGAGGAATAGAAAATAGCCCTCCTCTCAAAAGTACTGGAATTGATCACAGAGGCTAGTAAAATCGACTATGAGTAAGATATCATTAATATCAAAGTCCTTATAATTGAGAAGACAGCTGCACTAGAATCCCCTTCCTCTTCTTCACCTTCTTCTTCATCTTTCTCTCATAACAGCCAAAGCACCCAAAAGCCCTAAGACCAACTAAAGGGCCCTATAATTATAGGACAACTGCTACAAAACACCAAAAACACCTAAAGTGCCCAAAACACCCAAAAGCCCTAAGACCAACTTTTTTTTTTAAATCATTAATCTCATTCAGTGAATACTATGGAGATACTAGACTAGTTCTAGTGGACTATATACATTTTGTTGTTTTT
>JADILG010000136.1:25854-39510 GCA_017591655.1 Thielaviopsis populi | reverse complement strand
TGGCCGAGTGGTTAAGGCGCTTCCCTGCTATCCAGCAGCTCAGGAAGTCCGTTCGCGGGCGCGTGTTCGAATCACGTTGGTGTCGACATTCTTTTTTTTTTTGCGTTGTCCTTGGGACCGCCAGCACATGCACACAAATAGACGCACAACGTGTTATCAAGATCCCTCTACAGACGCTCATTTCTTTCTTTTTCTTCTTCTTTTTTCAACTCTGGTCTTTTGCTGCCTTTGTTTATTCTCTTCGCCACGCACTGGCCCAGACTGACAAGACAGTCTTTGTCTTGACCTTGCTCTCCTGCCCGCCTTCTTTTCTCTTCTCTCATCTCGCCTCGCCTCTCCTCTCCTTCGCTGGCCCGCTCTGCCTTGCCTTTGCTTCTGTGCCAAGGCCATGGCCATGGCCGACATTGTGTTTGACCCACTGCTGACTAAGCCCGATGAGCTGCTGCTGAAGAATCTCCGCGACGACATCCTCGACGCCGAGAAGGCCGCGCTGCGCTCCCCGGCTGGTGCGTCGGCTACAGCGCTTGATGGCGCTGCAGGGGCCGGCCCCTGCAGCGCCATCAAGCGCTGTAGCCGACGCACCAGCCGGGGAGCGCAGCGCGGCCTTCTCGGCGTCGAGGATGTCGTCGCGGAGATTCTTCAGCAGCAGCTCATCGGGCTTAGTCAGCAGTGGGTCAAACACAATGTCGGCCATGGCCATGGCCTTGGCACAGAAGCAAAGGCAAGGCAGAGCGGGCCAGCGAAGGAGAGGAGAGGCGAGGCGAGATGAGAGAAGAGAAAAGAAGGCGGGCAGGAGAGCAAGGTCAAGACAAAGACTGTCTTGTCAGTCTGGGCCAGTGCGTGGCGAAGAGAATAAACAAAGGCAGCAAAAGACCAGAGTTGAAAAAAGAAGAAGAAAAAGAAAGAAATGAGCGTCTGTAGAGGGATCTTGATAACACGTTGTGCGTCTATTTGTGTGCATGTGCTGGCGGTCCCAAGGACAACGCAAAAAAAAAAAGAATGTCGACACCAACGTGATTCGAACACGCGCCCGCGAACGGACTTCCTGAGCTGCTGGATAGCAGGGAAGCGCCTTAACCACTCGGCCATAGTGCCTATTCGGATTGATGAATGTTCCAAGGCTATCAGAATACTTAAGGGTATGAGCCCAGAGAGTGAATGGGAGTCAATTACACAAGCTCACCAAGCTTCACGACATCGGCGGGACACTTGTATATTCATGACATCAGACCAACAGACTAGAGTAACAGCAAGAAAGGATATCAAGTTAAATTCAAAAGTATAAAGCACAAAGGAAAGGAAAGGAAAAGAAAAAAAAGGGAGGAAAGACTGGCGTTTCGGTGACAATCTGAGAACAAGAACAACAAAGGGAAAAAAGAAAAGACTAAATAAATGAGAGAAAAAAAAACAAAAAAAAGAAAAGACAAAAACAAAATGCAAAGCCTAAACAAAACCAACAGAAATCAAAATATTATGTGCGCACATTTTTCAACAAGATGCAAGAGAAAAGAAACAAAAGAAAAGAAAAAAAAAAGAAATCCCCCAGAGCCTAAGCCTCAGCTTCAGTCCTCAAAGAAATCGTCGTCGTCGAACCCATTCATCTGCGCGTCCGGGTCATACTCATGCGCCTTCATCATCGGCGGCGTGCGCAGCTCGCGTGGCGGCGGCGTCGACGCCCCGCCCACCGCTGTCCTGCCGTCCGACGACACCGTGTTCTCGGCATGGCCGCGCGTGCGGTCGACCATCAGCTGCGCGTGCGAGTGAGAGTGCGTGCCTGATGTGAAGCGCCGGCCGGTTGCCGAGAACGCCGTCGGCTGCTGCGGCTCATCGCCCGACGAGAAGCTGGCTGCCGACGGCGGCCCCGCGCGCGACATGGCCGACGAGATAATGCGGCTACTGCCTGATAGCATGCGCGAGCTCGTGGCCGGCGGCGTGAGGAGCCCGCTTAGGAGACTGCTCGAGGCGGCCCCAGTGGTCGGAGCGGGAGTGACTTCAGGAGCTGTAGCTGTAGCTGTAGCTGTAGCTGTGGCTGTCGTGGGAGTGGTAGCCACAGAAGCGGCAGTCGAAGCCGACGTGCCCTTTTTACCCAGCGACACAGCGGCAGTGGACGCTGTTGTCGTGGTCGCCGTCGCCGTCGTCGCCGCCGGAGTTCGCAGGCTTGCAAATGCAGGCTGGCCCTTGCGCCAGTTACCCCATGCAGCCGCAAGAGGGCCCACGGCCTGTGCCACACGTGGCGTGGCCGCGTCGGTAAAGGACTTGGCCAGTCGCGGCAGCTTGATGGCCGAGCCGCCGTTCATGGCGCGCTCGCGCTCCTGCTCTTCCATCTGAAGGTTGGCCTTGAGTCGAATAGCTGCATCCTTGACGCGCTCGCGGTCAAACGTGTCGGCAGATAACGCTCCGATGATGTCGTGCAGGTCGGCATGGCGCACAGCCAACAGCTCGCGCAGCCACACAATCTCGTCGTCGCGCTTGGTGATCTTGGCCTCCATGTCAGGGTCCACATCGGCCATCGCTTCTTCAAGCTCTTCGATGCGGTGCTCACGTGCCTGCAGCTGTTCCTGCAGCACCATGATGGACTCACGCAGGGCCTGTGGCGAGATCTTTTCCGGGAGCCCGTTGCCCCGAGCCGTAGCACTTGCAGCGGGGAGTCCTGCCGTCGCCGCCGTCGCCGCTGCAGAGTTGTTGTTGTTGTTGCGCGTCGCCTGCTGGGCTGCGGCCACAGCAGCTTGCTTGGCAATCTCCAGCTTGTCTTCCAGATGGATAATGCGGTCCTGCAGGTGCTCTGTCTTGGATGTCGACAGGCTTAGCCGTTCAAGCAGAAGCTGCTCACGCGTCTGCGCCTCATCCGTCACCAGCGACAGCTTGTGCTGGTATCGCGTGTGCAGATCGTCCATCTCATTCGTGTACTTGTCTGTCAGCTCTTTGATGGCGCGGTCCTTGGTCTCGTTGGCATCCTCCACCATCATCTCGGTACGCGCCTTGGACGAATCGGCATCCATCTTGACATTGTCGAGTTCGCTGCGCAGCGCAGCAATGTGCTCCTCCAGCTCGACTCGCGCAACGTTTACCTGGTTGTTGGCCTCGTCCAGCTGGTTCTGCAGCGAGACGCGCGTGCGCTGCACCTCATTGGCACCAGACTCACGCGCCTCCTCAAACTCCAGCCGGTGACGCATGACGGCGCGCTGCAGCTCGTGGTTTTCGTTGCGCATCTGCGCCAGCAAGTCTTCCAGTCGCTTGTTGTCGCTGATGGCGCGCATGCCCTGCCGCTCAATGCCTTCGAGCCGCTCCAGTTCCTTCTCCAGCCGCTCGCGCGTGTACGCCTCGGCCTGGAGCTTGGCGTCCAACACGTCCTGCCGCGCCAGCAGCGCATGCTCATGTCGCGTCCGCCGCGCGTTCTCCTCGGTGATCTGGTGTGATGCGTTGGTCATGTCCTCTTGCAGAGATATAAACTTGCTTCTCCAGTTTTCGCGGATGCGCTCGTTTTCTTCAAGCTGCGTACCAAGAGTAGCCATCACCTTCTGAAGCTGCTTGATCTCGTCTTGCGCCTCTAGAATCTGGATTTCCTGGCGCTGAACCATGCCGTTCTTGCTGTCAACCTCGGCGCGCCACATCTGAGCATCCTTGCGTACAGCGTCCAGCTCGGCTTCCAGCGTCGAGAGACGCGCGGAATCCAGAGACTTGGTCTGTGACGTATTGTCCTGCGCAGCCTGCAATAGCGTCATGTGCATCGTCGCCTTGTTGAGCTCCTGTTCCAGAGACCGAATCTTGTGGCTCTGCTCATCGCTGAGCTGCTGCAGCCTAGCCTCTTCTTTGGACGAAACACGCAGCAAGCGCTGGCTTTCGGCCGCCTCGTCCTGCGCCGCATGACGCAGAGCAGTCTGTTCAGCAGCGCGGGCTTCTTCCTGATGAAGCTTGCCTTCAAGATCAGCGCACCTTCTATCAGCATGGGCCCGCTGCGCCAGCTCGTTATCCAAGCGGCCCTCCACAGACAGCAAACTGCGCTCGAGGTCGGCCGCCCGGTCCTCAGCAGCGCGGCGGTCGTTGATTTCCTTGTGCACGCGAGACTCTTCCAAATGGAGCCGCTGTTCAAGATCCAGGATCCGCGCCTGCATTTCTGCACTCTTGGAGGGGACCTCGTCGTCCAGATTCATCGACGCAGCGCGGGCAGGCGAGGCAATCTGGGCCTTGATATCCTCGATAGCCTGCACTAGAGCGCTGTTCTCGTTGAAGCCCATCATCACGGTCTGCTGGGCAAACGCCTCGCTGACAGCACTGCGGATCAGCTCCATGCGCTTATCCTTTCTAGGACTGACAGGGCAAGCAGGAATCGGCTCGTCGTCCTCGTCGTCGGCATCGCTGGGCTGGATGTCATCCGACAAACTACGGCTACGATGCTTACGGTGGCTGAAGAGCGATTCCTGGATGGTGTCCAGAGCCCGCTCCAGCGGCTCAAGGCGCGCAGCCAGCACTTGGTCGACGAGTTGATTTACACGACCGTCAAAGAAGGCCGCACGGGGAGCAAGCTTGCTCTCGTCATCTCCTGCAAACGTACCATCCCAGTCGCTCGCCACTTCGCTCTCGTGGCGGCGCCCATTCAGGCGGTGGATGGGACCGGCAAATGAAGTCCCGCTGCGAGGAGGGTCAACAAACTCGTCCCCGTCAAAGTTTTCACCCGATAATTGGACAGCCTGCTTGCTACGCGCCGGACTAAGACTACCAGTTCGATAAGAACTACCCCTGTCAAATCCATCGTTGTCATAGACAGAAGGACCGGCAACAGCGGCAAGAGACATGTGGCGGTTGGGGTTAGACTGGTGCCATCCGGAAATTGTCTTGTGCACACCCTGGGTGGGATCATTATGCATTTCGATCATGATGTCATCAATTTCTTCAAAGGTCAAGGTGCGTTCCTTGCGGTCATCATCGGGAGCATCCTGAACAAGACCAGATTCCTGGGATTGGGTCTCGTCAACGTCATCTTCCAGGATCTCGCCCTCCTCAAGCTCGTCATCGATACCGGCCTCCGCGTCAAGCCCGGCTTCAAAGTTACCATCGACACTGTCGCGTGTAGGCGAAGGCGAGGCGAAGCGAGAAGCCTTGAGACCACGTGGGGGTGATGCAAAACGCGAGCTCATCAGGCCATGAGGGAGCGGAAGTGTCGGAGTGTCCAGGCGACGAGTAGTATTCGTTGAGGGAGCCAGTGCACGAGTGGGGGTAGGCTCTTCTGATTCTTGCGGAAGAAAGCTTTCCGGGGTAGGAGTAGTCTCAACCGCGGGGTCTGCTGCATTAAACTGCGCAGGCTTGGCGTTGGCAACCATGGCAGGGTTGTCGAGGTCGGCTTCAACATCCATGTTGGCATCAACTTCAGACTCAACTTCAGACTCAGCTTCAGGCTCGGTATGGTAGGCAGGCGCACCGGGAACAAAGACCTTGGCAGTGACCGAGAGTGACTTCTTGTGGCCGGGCTTCTGTAGAGAGGTAGCAGAAACTGGCACGGGTGCAGGTGTCCAGTTTTCGCCAAAGGGACGAGCAGCGCTAAAGTTCAGCACATGTTGCTTGGATTCAAACTCGAATGGAGCCCAGTTGGCGGCACGTTGGCCGATAGACTCGCCTGACGGGCTGTTAGCACTACTGGGTTTGGTGTCGGTAGGCTCGGACTGCACACCTGAACTAAGAGTCATCGACGTATCAACAACAGGCGTGAAATCTTCCTCGTTATCGTCATCGGCAGCCTTGTCAGACAGTACTTCTCCCTCCTCAAGGTCGGCTGCCTTGCCGTCAGCAAGTTCGTCGGATACTTCCTTTGGCTGGGCAAAGAGAGGCTGTGAATCTTGCTCGTCACTCTTCTGGCCAAATTCAAGGGCACGAGCCCGCTTGGCCCTGGCGTGATTCGTAGGACGACCCTCGGCATCTTCGTCATCTGAAGTGCTTTCGACGTGTTGTTCAACTGGAACAACAATGGGAATTGCCTTGGATTCCTTGGGGGGCTTCACAACGTCTGAAAGATTAACAGTGCCAAATATGGAGCCAGTGAACGTTTCGTTCTGGCTCTGGATTTGGGATGACGGAATGAAAGCCGGGGCATTGGGTCTAAAGCTAGGGAAGATAAATTCACTCTGACCAGGAGAGAAAGTAGGTGCAGTAGCACTAACTTTAGTTGAAGGGGGCGTCATGTCGATAGCAAAAGAAGAGCCGTGGAAAGGCTCAAAGGTCGACGAGGATGTGCTGGCACCAAAATTGAAACCGCCAGGCGTAAAATTACTGGTCGGGTTGAACTCCGCGGCCCCTACGTTGAGTTTGGAGAATGAAGCTTTGCTACCATGGCTCGATTGTCGCGAGCCGCGATTAGCAGAAGAAACATCCTGCCATGGGTTGCTAATAGTCGAGAAGCTGTGTTGATGGGCCAATGCGTTCTTGGCAAAGTCGAAATCCGTAGCAGGTGGGTTGACGTTGGCATCAGGCTGGTCGCTTGGGCTTTCCTGGAATTCAGAGGTAATCGACTGAGGCTCAGTCTGGGTCATTGAACGTAACTGATTTGCCAAGCTGCTGTTTTCATCAGAGCCATCAGCAGCCTTCTCGCCCATGTAAAAGTTGTTGGCAAGTGAATGCCCACGGCTGTGGGGACGCGGATGGTGCAATACAGTGTTGCTGGCAGCAAACTGAGTAGTAGGTAAGACCGCAAATTGCACTGAGGACTGCTGGCGCGTGTGAGTGGGTTCGGGGACATAGTTGGTGACGGGTTGCTGTTGCATGCCACCCACGTCATCATTGTTGGGGTTGTAGTCGGAATGTTCAAAATCTCTAAGCAGTTGTTTCTCAAGGTGATACTCCTCCTCGTCCTCGGGCTCAACATGACGATCCCGTTGCTGATTTTGGAGAGTCTCCTGTTGTAGAGCAGATAGATTGCTAGAACTTTGCACCGGCTCCACAGCGGTGTCCTTCTGGTCTTGTTCCTCATCTTTATCGTCCTCCTTCTCTTCTGTTTTTTCTTCTTCTTCTTCTTCTTCTTCCTCTTCCTCTTCTTGCACAACTTCCCGCATAATTGGCGTTCCACGAGAGGGCATGGGCTGGTAAGGCTGCGACATCATCGGATATTGCATGGACTGGTGACGCTGGTGCATGTTCATAGCCGGGCTACCAGTGGGTTGGAACGGAGAGCTCGGTGATATGACGTTAGAATATCCCAGGGGAGACTCAGCACGATGTAGGCCCTGCATCATCATGCTCTGTTGTGCCCAGCTGGGCGAAGGCTGGTTCATCTGGAAAGGAGAATGCGAAGAAGGAATGGAAATAGACTGTCGGGCGTTGTACTTGGCGGGGTGGCCATTGATTGAAACCGGTGTGGGAACTGAGTTGATTCCGGGGCTTTGCGACATTGCTCCGCGGTTAAAAGGATGCGGGAAAGTAAAGCTTCCAGCAGAAGAAGTGGGAATGGGCGGAGAGTATACCTGGCCGGGATGCTGCATGGTAGAAATGCGACGATGGGTCATGAGCGAAGGCGCAGGTGATGGCGTAGCGGGTATTGGGACTTCGGCAGCCGTGAGCACACCAAGAGCACGAAGCTTTGCCTCTTGAAGATCGGCAGTATACTTGGCCCACGCTATATTTTAGTGTTAGCTAAATGTGAAAATAAGTGAAGGAGGAGTAGAGTGAAGAAGGCATGACGCAAAGTTGGACTGAAGCCCAGTCCAAGGCCTATGTTCATACAACCAGAGTAGTGAGAGGGAGGGTGGAGATGACTTACCATCAAGATCGGGTAGCATAACTTTGTAAGCATTTTTTCGCTCAAGCACAACATCTTCAGGGCTGGGCCAGTCTGTCCGACTCTGAGCGGCATCTTCAATGGCATGGCCAGCAACTGGGGTTTCAAGGTCCCAGCCGGCAGTGTGGTAACCCAGGTTTTCCCATTCTCTGTACACCTGTTGTATTTGTTCGTGAGAAAGGGGGATGTTGCCGGGCAAGCCTCTCTTATCATCACGCGGGAGACAGAACAATATGTTTTTGCCCTTCCATGGGATCTTCTTGCGGACCCTTGGCGGAAGAGGCTCCCTCGTTGAAGTACTTGGAGTATGGACAGTGGGAAGAACAGAAGTGGGAACCGGAGCAGCTTGCGTCAGTCCCTGATCGTCATTTGAAGGAGAATCAGGTGATGGAGGAAGTGGCTTTTCGGTGCTGTCAGAGGAGACGTGGGTGGAGTCTGCGTCGGAAGTCATGATGCGATTTTGGTATTGCTGGGATGGCTGGGAAGATTGAGGGGGGGGGCGCAAAGTTTCCAGGCTGGATCTTTTGGATTGGTTGGCAAGAAGGCGAGAAGAAACGGATCTTTTGGTGACCCTAGAGGTATCGGAAAGTCCCGCTGGTCTGTTTATATTCAAATTCCAGGGAGCAATGCCGCCAGAAAAGGAGCTCCTCAGTGAAGAGTGCCCACTAATTGTCGCAGTACCGGATTCGTTTCCGTCGTTATCGCTGAGCCACAGGTAGTTTTCAGACGACGGGTCAGCAGCGGTATGTTGGCGAATCCAGTCCTCGGTAAGTCCGCGGGCAGGTCGGCGGGCTCTGTTGGCAAGGACGGAGGCCGAGGCCGAAGGCAAGTGGATTGACGCGTCGGAAAAGCCTCGGGGAAGCTCAGGGGGTGGACGCAGAAATGGGGTCTGCAGATCGAGGCGATGGATGGGCTCGTCTTCGGATGACTCTGAAAGCTCAGAGCCACTGTCGGAGGTGGCTTGGAGATTCAGATGCTCGCGGTCGGATTCGGGATAAGGCGAGCCCCAGCTGGTGGTGACGAAATTGCGGGGGCTCTGGTGTAGACGATCAGAGGTGTTGGTATAACGGTCGCTGTAGGCACTGCTGGCGTTGGGCCGTGGTGATGATGCGGATGGAGGGGTGCGCAAGATTTCCCGAACGCGGTCAGATAGTACAGGCGCAGGGAGAGAAGGGAGGACAGGCGATGATGAGTCGTCTTCGCCGTCTGCTGTAGAGGTAGTTGAAAGGGTTGGCGATGCTGGGCCAAGACCGCCAGTATACAAGGAAGGAAAAGAGCCGTCCTGTGCGTATGCACTAGGAGGTAGCGGGAGGGTGGATTTCTGGATAGAAGACACCGTCTTGAGGGCTGTATAAGAGACAGTGATGGATTAGTAAGTCGAAGATTGAGATGGCAGTAGCACAACAAGTATTGCAAAATGCCAAATGCCATGTCCAGTCCACCGTGTGCGTTCCAATGAGGCGGAGATGAATCAGGCATGGAAGATGATGATGCCAGATTCCAGAGAGGTACTAGCGCCAGGGCCTCCTTGACATGAGGCAGTTTGAGGCTGGCGGTCCTGTTGTTTTTGAGGGGGGGATGTTCTAACATACTATTAGAGATCAGTGCAGACGAAGTTCAAGTCGCCTGCAACCGATTCTCAGCGAGTTTTTAGTGAGGGCAGTGAGAGCGGTGAGGGTAATGTTGTTGCTGTTGCTGTTGTTATTGTTGTTGTTTTTCGATAAGAGCCAGGCCAAGATCAACAAGTGTGTGATGTGGTCTGTTGAGAGGGATAAAGAATGTGAAGGAAGGAAATAAGATGGAGGAAAAAAAGTAGAATTAAAATGAAACAAAGGGAAGGGAGAGTTGGTCGAATGAATATACTAGGGTGAAATGAAAGGACGAGATACTGAGCAGAAGAGGGATGTAAAAGAAAATCACAGAATCACACAGCATAGGGACAAACACAACCAAACCAGGCAAGGCAAGGTGAGGTGAGGTGGGTGAAATAACAGAGTCCAGAGAGGAAAAAGAAATGAAGAATACAGCAGAGCACGGGGCGACGAAAAGAGGAAAAAAAGAGAAAAGAAAGGGCAATAGAAAGAGAGCGAAAAAGGGGGGCGAGCAGGGGATGCGGTTGTCGGTTCTAATGAAGCTCCAAGTTTAGGTCAAAGCCAGACCCCCAGAGAGAGACAGTGTGAGCCGGAGCCAGGCGGCATTTGCCTTGTTTGGTGTCTTTCTTTCTGGGCCATTTATCGTGACGCGTTCCACGTGTACAGACGACCCGGTTCGAGATATAGATGTTTCTGTTATCCGTTGCTTTGCTGTGTGAGGAAAACGGAGGGCAGAAATGCGGCCGGTGTCGGTCACGATAACGGAACGGATGCAAATGTGCCTATTATATCTGTCTGAAAATTAGCTTAATAGCTCTACTCATAAGTACAGAAGGGAAAAGGACGGAGGGGAGCAAAAGCATCGCTGAGTCTGAGGCTGGGGCTTCTATGATATGTGGCATTCGGAAATGTCAAGGGTGCCTTGAGGTGGGGAGGATGGATTCCAAGTTAGGGTTATGCACTAAAGCTTGGTAAATCTGAATCTGAAAATATTGACGCTTGGAGAATAGAACAATCGGATGAGGCTTCAATCTGGTGAGAAGATGTTGGAAATGGGGGGAGAAAAGAGAGACAGACATCAAGAAGGATACAGAGACAAAAGACAAAAGACAAAAGAGTCTCCAGATAAATATCCAGCCTGAAAAAACAGGCAGAAACGCACAAAACTGTATTTTGAGAAAAGGTTCTTTCCCAAGCAGCAACTCTGTGATTTAACAATAGGGCATGCAGGTACAAGTAACAAGATATTCATGTACATACATATGCGTGTACATGTGTACATGGTACAGACGTGAATGACAAGGAGAGTGGGTAGGGCCTGAAGTACAAATACAATACTGCTACCAGCCAGATACGTCATGAACATGTGTGTAGTACACAACGGGCCAAGTGAGACATGCTTTCTTGATTCTTGATTCTTTCGCTTTGAGCCCGAGTCGACGTCAGGGCCCAAGCCGAAGCCTAGGCTTGACTCTGAGCTTGAGCTTCAGCTTGGGCTTGAGCTTGAGCTTGGGCTTGGGCTTGAGCTTAGTGATAGGTCGAAGTCTCATGTACTTGCACGTATGCTGCCAGGTACCAAATGCCCAACGCTAAAGTGGATACTACAGTGATCCATTGCTCATCACGTGACTATACCAACAAGGGACTTGGCTTCCCACCACATCCTTGTTTTCCCCCAGTTTCACCCTACTAATTAATGTTTGCGATATCTCTTCTATGTGTCCACCGCCATCAGCCAACGACCGACAATTAATTCATCGATCGCTACTACCATTCAAAAGACCATCATCGGCGATTACCTCTCGACGTTGTTTATGACTTTTCGCTTTGCCACTTTTGCTATGCCCACATCCATGTCCACATCCACATCCACGCCCATGTGCACGTCCACGTCCACACGTCCACACGTCCACAACTTCTCTCCTTTCGCCAGTCCTGTGGCCCCTTCTTGGCCAATCCCATCATTTCATTCTCCCATCCTTCGTAGGTCTCCTTTGTCTTTATGCGCCTTGCACATCATGCCCGTATCCGATGTATCCATACATATGCCAACCCAACTGCCAACTGTGGAGGTACATAGTGTCTGACTGAAACTAACACCAATCTTGCACAGGCACAAATTCTTAGCTCTACTCCCAACATGGACAAAGCTCCTCCTCCGTGGGCGAAGCTCATGGGTGTTATGAATCGATTCGGAAGGCCATATGTTATCTCAAGCCGGACGTTTCGGAGACTCCAGTGCTGGGAATGATGCTGTGCCTTCGCGGGATGGATTCGTCAGCCAAGATCATCAAAGTCTTTGTGGGCAAGGGTGCCATAGCGGGTGTACCAATTTGCGATGCTGTTGGCTTGGACACGTCAGTGTACCCGGCTATTGCGGGCAAGATGCATACAGAGGACCTGTGCAGAGTCCTACATGATTTGTTACAGATTCGCGATAGCCATGGCAAGTTGAACACGCCTTTTGCCAAGCACATTATGCAGACGAAGTGGGACAAATGAAGATAATACCGGCTTGGCTTCCAGTTTGGTTTGTTGTTCATTTCTTCATTTCTATATTTGCCTCTTTGCCTGGCTTTGGCTTTGGGTTGTTTACTGATGATACTAACAACAGGCATGATGGAATATGCACATGGTCTAGTATTTCTTTGTTGTCTTTCTTTCTATTTCCATGTCCGGTCTAGAGACTATGCGTGCTACTTCTTCTTTCTTGCTCTACAGCTCACAGAAAATGTCTAGCTCCGGCGTCGATGTGACCAGTGCCAACTGGCCGTTGCCGTCGGAAAAGGTGGTAACAGCTGCTGCGCTGACAGCGGACTTGCATTCGTCTGGGGAGGGGAGACGGCGGTAATTAGCGCTATACAAAAGAGGGGGGGAGGAGAGGGATGAGAGACGAGACTCACTGCTCTGCGAATCACAGTCGCCAACGCTAAACGAAGCGCTGCCCGAGTTGGCAATGGTGGCGCACGCGTTCTTTTGGTTGTCGCATGAGCGGCCGGCTGCTGTGGCGAAGTCGGGCTGGGGGGGGGGGGTGATGTTAGAGACAGGGAGACGGAGAGAAAGAGGAAAAGAGAGAAGGCCACTCACAAATGTATCGCCGTTGACTTCATAGGGCCGTGCCGAGTCGCTGGACTTTGTGATCTGACAGAGGAAAGGAGGATGAGTCAGCGGGGATATTGTCCGGGCAACCCGACGAGAGCGAGAGAGAGAGGAGCAGAGACAGGACACAGGCCAACGGCCAGGACAGCAACAAACATACCGGATCCGCAACAGCGCCTCCCAGGGCGTCGGTGAAGATCTGCAGGTTTTCACTGCTGCCGTCGCGCGGCAGCAGGCCAAACGTCCAGCCGGCGTTTAGCTCGTCCTTGAGCTGGATCGCGGCGGCGGGGCGTGGCGCGTGGAGCAGCAGCGCGAGGAGGCCGGTGAGCAGGAGGAGGAGCGGCGAGAGTGACGGCATGGTGCGTTGGTGGTGGTGGCAGCAGCAATGTTAGTGGGGGGTGACGGTGGTAGTGCAGAGTGGAGTCGGGTCCGGGCCCGGGTCCGGTATGGGCTTGCGGGCGTCTCGGTCGGTCTCAGCAGCGACGCTTTTCCGTGGCAGAGCGGGAATTTCGACTTGCGAATGCGCGTATAGCCTCGGTCCTGCGGGGCGAGCACAGGGTGAGCACGGGGCGAGCAAGAGAGTGGGAGAGTGAGAATTGCGGGTAACCAGCCACGACAGAGCAAGTTTGTCGGGATTTTTGGGGAGAGTGTAAAGGTGTGACTGAGAAAGACGCAGAACAAACAAAAAAGAAAAAGAAATACAAGGTTCGTCAGGAAAACAGAAACCCCTTAAAACCCGATCCCCCCCCCAGATCCACGTAACCCTAGAGATCCCAACCCTCAAGATGAAACAGCATAGAGCCGCCGGGAATTCTTCTTTTTTGCTTTCATTGAGAGTTAGCGCGCGCGGATTTTTGAGAAACATGACAAGGA
Organism: Thielaviopsis populi; assembly: GCA_017591655.1. Taxonomy (NCBI): domain Eukaryota; kingdom Fungi; phylum Ascomycota; class Sordariomycetes; order Microascales; family Ceratocystidaceae; genus Thielaviopsis; species Thielaviopsis populi. Next base: position 26,184 of record JADILG010000136.1, on the reverse strand, counting down.
GACAACACGAGCATATATGCAGGACGGCGTATAGAACAGAGACAGAAAGAGAGAAAAAAAAGTGTATATGTAGCTGTATACAGTTGATAACAGAGATGGTGGGGGTAGATAGATAGCAGCCGGAGAATGTACACCCAAAACGTCAGAGCCAGACCCAACCCAAAAAAAGAAAAAAGAGCAAAGCAAATCCCAGAAACACGCGTGATAGAGAGAGAGAGAGAGGGGGGGGGGGGGGAAAAAAAAAAAGAAAAAAAAGGGAAAGGGAGGGAAGGGGGGGGGGGGGGGGGGAAAAGAGAAAAGAACCAAAAACCCAACCAGGGACTTTTCCGG
>JADILG010000136.1:0-25844 GCA_017591655.1 Thielaviopsis populi | reverse complement strand
GTGGCGAAGGAAAATCTACAAATCGGGTGCGTCGGGGGAGGGGGGGGGGGGGGGGGGGGGGAAGAAAAACAAGAGAACATCAGCTGGAACCATGTGAGCAGCGTAGAGAGCCACGCGCGTGCAAATATCAAAAAAAGAAAAAAAAAGAAAAAAAAAACCGAAATGGAGCGTAGTGTGAGAAGAGGGGACGAGAGACGGAAATGAGGAGCCAAAAAAAAGGCACAAGAAAAGGGCATGGAAGAAAGAGAAAGGCAGGGAAGAAACAAGGGCCGCGGGGCCGGCAAGGCGGCTGGGTGTCTGGGAGCGGTAGAAGATATTAAATGTGTATGTGTATGTGAAGGCGTTCAAGAGCCCAAGCCCGGCAGAAGAGGACGAGCAGGAGCGGGAGCGGAAGCGGGGGGCTAGAACGGGAGCGGGAGCAAGCACGGGGACAAGTCGGCTGACGTCAAGGCCAGGGCTCGGCTCAGCGCAGGGCGGCTCGGCGGGTGCCGCAGAGCATGGCACGGCACGGCGCGGCATGACACAGGCGAAGTGGCGGGAGGACGGGTGTGCAGACGGTGAGAGTGGGTGCAACAACAACAACAAGAGCATCTCGCCTCTTTTTTTTTTCTTTCACGGCTGGCCGTCTTCCGAGCCAAGGGCACACGGCACGGCCACGCGGAACGACCGGGTTCCACGTAAGGGTGGATATAAAAAAAGAGAAGAGGGATATTTTTAAAAAAAAAAAGAAAGAAAAAGAAGTAGACAAAAAAAAAGACAAAAATCAGGCTGCTTTTTTGTTAGGCATTTTCAGACGCCCTCTAAAAGTTGGACGAGGCGTTGACGTGGGTCGGGGCGTGGTACGTCTCCAGAGTGGACTGGAAGGGGTTCCGTGCGGGAGCGCCGGCAACGGGCGAGGCGGTGGTTCCCGGGGCGGGGCTGGTCTCCATGACGTGGTAGCCAGTGTTGTTGTTGCCCATAAGGCCGTCAGCCTCGTCGCTGTTGTTGCGGTTGCCCCAGATTCTCCAGGCCACAAAGGCCACGGCACCGAGGATGACGGCGCCACCGATGCCGACGGCTAGGCCGATGACGGTGTTGCGGGTCTTGGTGGACATGCCCGAGGAGCCGCTGTCGCCGTCGTCGGCAGGCGAAGCAGTCTGGGTTGTGGAGGCGATGGAGGTGGAGGTTACGATGGCGCCCGAGTCGTCGGTGGTGGTGATGACGACGACGGTGGTGGAGATTCTGTTGGATGAAGTCTTGTCGTCGCTGCTGCTGTTGTCGTTGGCATCGTCGGGCGACGCGGATGTGGTGGTAGTGGTGGCAGCATCGTCAGAGGCGGTGGTGGTGGCGGCGTCGGGGGCGGTAGAAGTAGAGGCAGCACCGTCATTGGTGGACGTGGACGTGGACGAGGGCGAGTCTGGGGCCGAGGCTGAGGGCTGGGCGGCGGTTGTGGAAGTAGCAACAACGGGCGAGGTGGATTCGGGAGCGGCGGCGGGCGAGGTGGAGGACGTGACGACGACAGACGTGGTGGACGTGGACGAGGTCGGGGTGGCAGACTGCGACTGCGAGGCGTCGGAGGTGGCGGTAGGCTCGGGGGCGCTGGTCTCATCGGCGACGGTGGTGGGATCTGCAGTGGCGGCGGTTGACTCAGCGGCGGATGACGAGTCGTCCTGCCGTCTCAGCAGGTTGCCATAGCGGCCGGGGGCGTGCAAGTCGAACAGGGAGGCGTGGGCCAGGAAGACGAAGGCGAGGGACAGCAAGAGGAGGCTGAGCAGTCTGGAGGCGTACATGGCGATTGATTTGGGGGGGGACAGAGAGAAAAGAAAAGAAAAGAAAAGAAAAGAAAAGAAGCAAAATCAGGGCGTCTTCTTTGTTACGCTTACTGCGTGTTCTGGGCAAAAATGGAAGAAAAAAGAAAAGGGCGCGACGTTGACCAGAATGACGGGCCCGAGAAACAAGAGGCGGTGAACGAGCGAGTGAGGACAAGACGAGAAGACAAAATAATCGCGAGAAGCGAGAAGCAAGAAGCGAGTGTAGAAGAAGCAGACAAGCAAAGAAGCAAAGAAGCGAGGGAGAGGACTGCTTGGAGTATTGGGGAGGGAAGAATAAGAATATTTATTGATTGGGGCGGACGAAAAGAAGAAGAAGAAGAAGGACGAGCAGCAGATTGGGGAGGGAAAAAAAAAGAGAAAAAGAGAGAATAAAAGGAGGGGAGAAAAAAAGAGAAAAAAAGAAGAATTAATTCGGGGATTTGTGAATTAATCGTCTCTTGTTTTTTTCTTTTTTTTTCTTTTTTTTCTGGTATTTTATTTTGGGGTTTCTTTGTTATTTTTTGTTTTTTTCTTTTTTCTGTTCTCTGCTCCCTGCCATTGGCCCGTTGGCGCTCTGGGATCGTTGGGCAGCCCCGATGGCAGGGTTCTCAGGGTTCTCAGGGCTGGGGATGGCTATGACTAAGCACCATAAGTCTGGAGACATAAAAACACACAAATACACAAATACATAGATGCATAGATACATAGATACACAAATATATGAAAACATGAAAACATAAAAACATAAAAGTATAAAAACACACTGGAAAACACGCTTAACTGCGATGAAAAGAATTTTTTTTTAAAAAAAAACACAATTACAACCTCACCCAGAATTCTCTCCCACATCCACGTCCCCAAAATATATCCCTTTCTACCTCTGAGCCTCCTGCTAATAGCATCGCTGCATGATGATTGTCAGTGCTTGTACTAGTACCTATGCACGCACACACTAAACACGCACACGCACACGCACATGCACACACACTAAGAAACGCAACACACAAGTACCCGCTGACCTCGCAATGCCTACTCTCCCACACCACCCCTCATGTACTAGGTACAACCACGTGCATGTATATCACAGTGCATCATGCATGCCCAGACTTCACAAAACACGCTTCCTCTACTGTCATAGTAGGGCTGTGATATTGAGGAGGAAGAACAAAAACAAAACAAAATATTTTTTAAAAAAAAATAAAACACCCAACTCGCCTCGCCTCGTCTCGTCTCGTTTCGTCTTCCCTTCCTCGTTATTCTGTCCTATCTCTCTCTCTCTCTTCACCCTTCTCCCTTCTCCCCTCACCTCTCACCTAGCCATTCTAACGCCTCTTCTCCCCCCTTCGATTCCCTTCCATTCTATTCTTTCCCCTCCCTTTTTCCTCTCCCTTCTTCTTCTTCTCCTCCTCCTCCTCCTAGCTTGTCACTTTGTCACACTTTTCTTTTCCTCCCTTGCAATTGGCTGTGACCCTTTGCCTGCTAGACTAGCTAAGCTAAGCTACATACATGCCTGCCTGCCTACCTGCCACACAGCCTTATATGTCTTGTTCTTGTCTCTCTCTCTACCCTAAAACTAGCCCAGTTTAGGGCTAGTCTAGTAAAGCTCCAGGCCTCTAGGCCACTAGGCCGCTAGGTCGCTAGGCCGCTAAACTTTTAGGCCCTAATCCCCTAGTCCCTAGTCCCCTGGCTAGAGCGGAGCCTCCACATGCTTTTTTGCTTTTTTTTTTTTTTTTTTTTTTTTTTTTTAATATATATTATTTTTTTTCTTTTTTTTTTTTTTTTTTTTTTTTTTTTTTTTTTAAAAAAAAAAGGGTTCGACACAATCTTAGGGTCTTCTTCTTTCCTTCTCCCAATAGGCTTGAAACGCCTTCTTTGTGTTGATGAAAACAGGAAGCTGCAGTGTGCTATAAATAGACCGCTGCCTCGCTCCTGCCTACTAGCGTTATCTAACTTTACCTAGCTTCTCTCTCTATCTCTCTGTCTCTTTGTGTCTCTCGTCCCCATGACATGCATTGGCATTGGCATTGGCCATTGTTTCTTGTTCGAATCTGCCTTGTCAGACTGCCTTGCAAACAGAGAGAGAGAGAGAGAGAGAGAGAGGAAGAGGACTCCGAGAAACGACCCGCCTGCTAGGGTCTGTTTTTTTTTTCTTTTTTTGCTGTCTATCCGAAACAAGACAGCCGGTTACATCTTGTTTCCCGCTCGAGATAGAAGCTGTTGAAACAAACAACCCGTGATCGGTCCGGCCTTGTGGCTGCACTTGTTCTTGAATTAGAAAGTAGCCAAGTGCATGAGTGCTGCAGGCAGAGGCTGTCCCAGAACCTCGCATGTACAACCCTAGAGACACAAACCCTTACCCGTTTTCAACCCTAGTCGCACACACCACCCCTGCCTTTCTGTCAATCGTGCTTGTCGGTTCACAGCAAGGCTGAAGATACTTTCCAGGGCAACTACCAGCCCAAATTTCACCAGCCTCGGGCCTCAGCCTTTCCTCAGCCTTTTCTCAGCCTCGAGCCTCGGCCTTTCCTCAGCCTTTCCTCAGCCTTGCCTCAAAGCCTCACGTACAGCCTCAACTTGATCCTGTGTTTTCTATTGCTGCACATTAATTTCTCTTCTCACCCAAATACCAAAAACCACAACGTGCCGCCTTTACTCGCAGCACACGTGGTGGCCTGCTTGTTTTTTTCCGCCCCAAATCAGATCAGCCCCTGCCTCTATAAGAGGCGGCTCTCTCTCTATAGGGGGCCTCTTCGTTATCATTGTCTTTTTATTTATTTATTTATTTATATTCTTTTTTTTCTTCTCTATCTCTCCCCCTCCCCCCACCTCTCCGATCTGCTCTACGCCCACCACGAAAGCCGACATCTGACCCGGCATCCTCCCTTTTATCTCATAAACAGAACAGACTCCCTCCTCCCTCCCTCCCTCCCCCCCCCTATATCGGCCATGGATCCACCCCGTCCCAGTCTCCGGCCTCTGCCCTTCCCTCGTAGCGGCGGAGCCAAGAGCGGAACCAAAGCAAACTACAAGAGCACGAGCACGTACGGCATGTCTATCTGCAGCACTTCCACGCCCCGTTCAAAGCCTGCCACCGCTGCCGCGACCACCGCTCCCGCCGGATCCTCTTCATGCGCCCCGCAACCCAACAACAAGTATGCGCCACCCGCCCAGAGCCGCCCCCGACATCGCCCGCCGTTGGCCGCCGATGACAGCTATGCGCGCCTGCAGAAGCACAAGCACAAGCTGCGCCAGGAACGCCAGATGGTCACCATCCACACCTCGATGCTGTTCAACCCACACACGGAAACGTTTGTGCCTGACGTCACCATCGAAGTCAACATAGTCACCGGCAAGATTGCGCGCATGGTCCAGCACGATGCCGATACCGAGGTCGTTACCAAAGCCGGCGACGTCGATCTGCGCGGCAAGTTTGTCATGCCTGGCCTGGTCGATTCGCACACACACGTGTTTCTGCACTCGTATAGGTGAGACAGCCTGACAAGCTGATGCCAACACATGGCTGCATCGCGGCATGGTCACATAGTGGCATGGCTGCATAGTGGCATGGCTGCATAGCGGCATGGTTGCACAGTGGCATAGCGGCATGGCTGCTTACTTTCCTACCCTTGCTAACCCTTTGCCCGTCGCCCCAGAGAACGCCCCGCGCCCGCGCAAATCGCATCCGAGAGCATCGTCGAACGCACTATTCGTGCCACAAATCACGTGCGCGCTGCGCTCTTCGCCGGCTACACAACCCTGCGTGACCTCGGCACCGAAGGCATGCAGTCCTTTGACACCGATCTGCGCAACAGCATCAACCGCGGCCTGACCCCCGGCCCGCGCCTCTTGGTTGCCACACGCCCCCTGACATCTTCGACGTCGGACTCTCTGCACGGCGATCTCGCTTCCCATGCCCTCATGCATCCAGCCGACCGTCTTGCTGCCGTCGTCAACGCCGTCAGGAAGCGCGCTGCCGCCGGCGCTGACGTCATCAAGGTCTACGCTGATTCGCCTGCGCGCTTACAGAGTGGACCCTGGCATGTACATACAGCCGAAGATGAACCGACAGCCGCCACAGCCGCGGCCGGCCCCCCTGCTTTTACCTACGCCGAGCTCCGCGCCCTTGTCAACGAGGCGCGCATCAACAAGCTGCCCGTAGCCGCGCACGCCACCACTGCCGAGGCCGCGCTGATGGCTGTCGAAGCCGGCGCTTCTACGCTCGAGCACGGGCCCGTCGACGCCGATGACGAGCTGTTTCTGGCCATGCGCGAGCGTGGCTGCGTCTATGTGCCGACGCTGGCCGCGCTCGAAGTGCTCGATCCAGACGCCATGCAGAGCATGCAGCGCAGCGTCCGCCTGGCATACGACCTGGGCGTCACCATTGCCGCCGGTGGCGACTCGGGCGTCTTTGCCCACGGCCAGGGCGCGCGCGAGCTCGAGCTGCTGATTGACGCTGGCGTGCCTGTAGTTGCTGTGCTGTGCGCGGCTACGATTAACGGATACAAGGCCTGTGGCGGCGGCTGGGCGCGCGGGGTTGGAGCAGGCGGCAGTGGCGGGGGCGGAGGCCGGAGCAGCAACAGAAGCAGCGGCAGCAGCGGCAGCGCAGGCGTGGGAGCGGCCGGCGTGCAGTTTGGCTGGCTGGCCGAGGGCTGTGTGGCGGACATTGTGGCACTGAACGCGGACCCGCGCAGCGACTCGCGGGCCTTTCGCTGCGTCAACTTCATCATGAAAGAGGGCCAGATCTGGAAGCTGGACGGCGCACGCACGCCGCTGGTGTTTGGGCCGGCGGAACTGGGCTTTCCCGGGCAGGACGAGGTGGAGATGGGCTGGGAGGTGGTGGAGAAGCCATCGTGGAGGGACTAGACGGGAGAGGGGGTGGAGAGGGATGGAGAGGGGTGTCATGTGGTGTGGTGTGATGGGAGTACACACACACACACACACACACACACACACACACACACACACACAGACACACACACATATACATACAGACAGATACAGACACAGACGCAGACGCGCTTGACGACTTATGAGGCCTGGTTTCCACAGCTACAGGCATACGCAAATTCACATTATTTCATTTCTCTTCTCTCCTCTTCTCTTCTCCTCTTTTCTTTTACTCTGCCTTACTCATACATACACTGCAGGTACACCCGACCAACGCACAACATCGTGTGATGGGTCGTCACTCTTCCACCTTCCCTCTTCCCCTCTCCCCTCAGCGCCACTCGCACCACGCCACCCATGGCGAACACGTCTCGTTGCGCATCCAGCAGCAAAAGGCCCCATCGCAGTAAAACATGTCGCTGCTGCACGCGTAGAAGCCCGTCATCAGCACCACCTGCGAGCCGCGCCACGAGCAGCCGCCGCAGTACCGACCGCGCGGCACGCTCGGGTTGCACAGACAGCCGCTGTAGTTGGGGCATGCGTGCTGGGCGAGCTCGTCATCTTTGTCGTTGTCGTTGTTGGAATCAGAGTCGGAGTCACCGCCTGTCTCCCACCACCATAGCCGCGCCAGCGTGGCGGCGGAAGTGGCCGCCGCCGCAGATGAGGCCGGGCCCATAGACATCCCAGAGTCTGCAGAGGCAGACGTGCATTCATCTAGCGCGTGGGTCTCGCCGGCCGGCGGGCACTGCGGCACGACAGCAGCAGCCGCAGCAGCCGCAGCAGCGCGGGCCTGGCAAAGGACCAGCAGGAGCAGGAGCAGGAGCAGGAGCAGCAGTGCGGCGGGAGTATTGAAGAGATGCATTTCTCAGGGGGGAGCCGGAGACACACTAACAAGGGTGGGAGCGGTAAATAGGCGCAGCCTGGCTCTCAGGGACGGAATGGGCGCGGGCAGGTGTGGCTATTTGTATGAATGTAGCCGGACTGTGGGTGGTCGGCTGGCCTTGCCTTTTTCTCTTCTGTCCCTCTGACTGTGTCCCTTTGTGACTGTGGCCCTCTGACTGTGTCCCCATGGTCGGCGTGACTCAGTTGTGTAATGGTGCGCTGGGCGCAGAGGAAGTGCGCTTGCTCACACAGCGTGGTGCAAGCCAGACAGCAGTCACGCCTGTGCTTGATAAGGACCTGTTGTTGGCGAGCTGTACAACAACGTGCAGCAGCTCATCCGATATGGTCTAGGGGCTAGGATATCTCGCTCTCACCGAGAAGGCCGGGGTTCGATTCCCCGTATCGGAGGTTTAATTTTATTCTTTTTTGTTTTTTTTTGTTCTTTGAGAGGATGGTGGTACAAGACACGTGAAGATAAAAGTGGGACAAACAGACATACTCGCAATGTGAATAACAACAAAATGAAAAACGCAATCGATAATGAAGTGTAAAGAAAAAACAGAAAGCCATGGAAGTGCAATGGCCTTGCTCAGGCTGGCGCTCTTGCCCTGCCGCTATTTCCGGCCCCGTCCCCGCTATCTCCGCCGTTGTTGTCTTGACCCCCGTCTTGGCCGTCGCCGTGGTTGAAAAGATGGCCGACTTTGCCCTTAACCCAGTCTAGTGCCTGATCGACGTGTTCCACGATCCCGCTGCCTTCCTTATCGTCATCATCATCATGGCTTGCGTCACCAGTGCTCTCGGCCTCGTCGGCCTCGGTCTCGGTCTCGTCGCCTTCGCTGTCGCCCTGGCCACCATCGCCATCCCCGTCGTCGTCCTTGCTGCCTCCTGCAATCCTGTTGATTTTATCAGTGATCCAGTCCCAGAAGGACGAGATGCTGTCGACGGCGCCCTTTTGCGGGACCTGCGTCTCGGACGGGGCGGTTTCGGAGGCCGTGGATTCAGCGGGGGCTGTTCCCGTGAGGCCTGACGATGGTCCAGGGACAACAATGGTGGTCGAAGAGGTCGAATCGCCGGCCACGGCGTCTGAGGAGAAGGAAGAGGAGGAGGAGGAGGCGGCCACGAGAGACAATGTCAGCACCGGCGGCACGCTGGACTCTGGCGAGACAGCAGGCTCCGACAAAGTGGCAGGCTGCGAAGACGCCGGGGACCCGACCGGGCCCGCAGTCGCAGCAGGCTCCTCAGGATCCTCGTCCAGATCGGCAAAGGTCTCTTCCGAATGCGTGCCCAGCACGTGCAGCGGGAACTGTAGCGTTGAGTTGTTCGGCCTCGGCGCCAGCCCCACACTGCGGCACACGAGGTTGTACACCTCGGTGTTCTGGAACACCTCGACCTCGCTGTTGCCGGGATGCGGGAAGGCAGGCCCGCGCGCCACAAAGATGGCGCGCATCAGCGGGTTCTCGTTGTCGTAGCCGTGCAAGCCGCGTGGCTCAAAGCGCACGCCCTGCTCGGCGGCCGTGGCCACGTCAAACTCGCTGCGCGCGGCAATGGCCCAGCCCGTGCGCGGCACCATCCACAGCGGCGCGATGCGCGCGTTACGCGCAAAGTGGTAGCGCGCCGGCATGTCGCCATCGCGCAGGTACACGTCAAAGGCCGGCGGCTGCATGGCTGCGGCGCGCGCGCGCAGCGCCTCGTACATGGGCTGCAGGTCGGCCTCGGGGTCGTGCAGGCGCAGGCCGATCAGCGGCCAGCCGTCCTGGTGCGCGACCTTGGACAGGTCGACGAGGTCGTCGAGCTGGAGCACGCGCGTGGTGTCGGTGGTGGCCATGCCGTGGTCGGACACGACGATGACGTTGACAATGTGCGTCAGGTTGCGCTGCTCGAGCCCGTGGAACAGGTCGTCCAGCATGCTGTCGACGTCGGCAATGGTGCGGCGGATTTCCGTGCTGTTGGGGCCGTAGCGGTGGCCGTCGGCGTCGACGTTGGGCACGTAAAAGGCAATCAGCTGTGCGCGCGTCTCGTTGAGCGGCACGTCGGGCGCTTCGGCGCCGGGCTTGTCGAGGAACTCGAGCACGCGCGCGACTTTCTTGTCCAGTGGCTCGTCGCCGTTGAACTTGTCGAGGAAGCTGGGCTCGACGCCGCCAATGTGTGCTTCACTGCCGGGCCACATGTGCACGCCGGTCCGGATACCTGCCTTCTCGGCCGTCACCCAAAACGGCTCACCGCCCCACCACTTGGGATCAAGGCTGCGTGTCGGGTCGGTATAGTAGAACTCCTCCTTCAGCTCCGGGTCCCAGAACGTGTTGCCGACAATGCCGTGGGACTCGGGGTACATGCCGGTGGCCAGCGTATAGTGGTTGGGGAATGTCACCGACGGGAACGACGGCTTCATGTACTTGGGCGACACGCCTTCCTGGATGAACTTCTTCAGCCGCGGCGTCAGTCCGCGCTGCAGAAAGTCTGCGCGGAAGCCGTCCAGACTGACAATGATGGTTGTTGGTGCAAACAACGCCGTGCCGTTGCTGACCAGCTGCTTGCTATCAATCTTGAGTGTCGCCGGCACAGGGACCGCCGCTGCCGATCGGCCCCATATCAGGATCGCCACTGCCAGCACAGCCACGGCCACCACTGCGCCAATGGCCAGGCAGCGCGTGCGCGCGCCGCCGGCATGCGCGCTTTTGGCGCGCGTCATCTGCCGGTGGCACAGATCGTGGCCATCGCCATCGTCGCGGTCCGAGCTCGATCCGGTCGAGCTGCCGTCCTTGAAGCCCCCTTCCTCCATCTCATACATCAGCTCGCCGTCTTCGCCGTGCACGGCATGCTCCAGCAAGCGGCTCTTCTTACGCTGCCGCCGCATGCGGCGCGCGCCGCGCTTCTCAGTGGTTGGATCACTAGGGGCAGGCTCCACCACTGCCGCGCCGCTGCGGAACAGGCCCACCAGAGGCTTCGTGAGCGGGGCCAGGGCCGACGGCCGGCGGGCCTGCTTGCGGCGCTGCCTCTGCACCAGCGTCTCCAGCTCGTCCTCGTCGTCCAGCACCAGCTGGTCGTGCAGGCGCAGCTCAGAGCTGTTGCGGGCACGCATCTGCAGCTCGTCGTCGGAGCTGTCGCTGTCCTGGTCGCTGCGGGCGCTGCGTCCGCTGTGTGCGCTGTGCAACGATGCGGCATCGTCGTCGTAGGCAATGGGCGAGAGCAGGCTGTGGCTGTCGCGGCTTTCAGGGCCAAGGCTGGCGGCGCTGGCGTCGGACTTGCGGGGGGGCATTGTCGATTGGCTGACTCGGTCGGTCGGTTCGGTCGGTTCGGTCGAGTCGGTAGAGAAGGCGGGGGAGGACAGCCCGTTCGGTGGAGATATCGGCAGTCACGCCCTATCAGAATGCAGCCCTTAGCAGGACTGGCACAGAGGAGAAAGAGACTCAAAAAAAGAATGTACAATCCACAATGATCAGCCCGGGCACGCACAATCGCAGGTGTTCGTTGGCGTCGTCGTGACATGTCAAGAGGCTTGCAGATATCAGACCAGGGGCGTCTTCGGCTAATGCACGGGTAAGTGTGGTTGATGACTAATAGCAAGCACAAGGTACAGGGTACCTAAAAATAAAAGGTACAGTCGACTGCGTAATCTGGGAATCGAACCCAGGGCTAATCGAAATCATTGCTTTGATGGCAACGATTAATGTTACCACTACACCAATTACGCGTTTCATGCAATGGACTCTTGCTGGTAGGTCTTAAAAAGCACCGCCATAAGCACTTGGAGCCGAACCTTGGCATATATTCATCTCCACGTTCACGACATACCAACAGAGAACAACCGTGTACGAAATAGAATCATGTATTTGAGTATAAAAGAAAAATGTAGTCCTGAGAAGGAGAGACACGCACAAGTGCGTGAATGCATAGACAAGAAAAATATGTAAAAAGAAAATATCCAAGAAAAAAAAGATCGTAAAGGTCAATGGCTCCAGAACTGGAACCTTCAAAAAGAACCAACATGCCAAGTGACTAAAGGAACAAAAGAAAGACAAACAGAACGCTTCGGTATACATAGAGAGGAAAGAAAAAAAAGGAGAAAAAAGAAAGAAAAAGAAAAGGTACGGTGGACGTGAAAAAAAAAACCAGAATAAAAACACAAAGGGAACCATACATACTTCACCCGCTCACGGGTCTCCTGCCCCCCACTGCGGCGTGTTGCGGTATACCGCCGATGTGTAGCTGTGCAGCGTCCGGTACGGCGCGCGGTAGCCCGGGCCCGGCTGCGCGTCAGCACTCCAGCTGCGCTTGCGCGTGTGGCTTTGAGTAGCGGTAGTGACAGCGGCAGCGGCAGTGGCGCCAGCGGCAGTGGCGCCAGCGTGGAGCAGATTGTAACCCTGGTAATGATTGTGCTGTTGCCCGTCCTTCGGCTGGTTCTGGTGCGGCCGCTGTCCACGGCTCGGGTTCTGTGCATACGGAGCCTGCTTCTGCGCCGCATGCATGTTCATCAACTGATGCATCTTGGGCGCACACGAAGGCGGCCGCGACTGCCCGCTCTGCCTGCGCGCCTGGCCTTGTACGTAGCTGTGGTGCGTTGACGTGCCCTGCGCCGGGCTCTGGCGCTGATACACGGGCAACGCTGGTATCGCCGACGACGAATCCAGCAGTGCGCTGCCCGTGGCGGCCCGCTGCGCCTCAGCATATGACACCGCTGCTATTGCGCTCGAGGGTCTCTCGTGTGTGCTGCGGGGCACAGCTGCAGCCACGCCACTGCTTGTCCTCGGCGCATCAGAATACGCGCGGGTCGGCCGTTTGCGCCGAGGCCACACCTGTGCGGGAACCTCAGAAGTCGCTGCCTGGCTACCGTCTCGTGAGGACGCACGGGAATGGTACTTCTTCACGGGCGACTCCGAGCCGTCCCGCGCTTTGCGCTGCGTCGTCTCAGACCAAAAAGCGGACAGCCGGAGGCTGACGAGGCTACGTCTGCGGGACGGGACAGGAGGAGAGTCAACGGGAGCCGCAACAGCAGCGGCGGTATCCTCAGACTCGAATGCATCGCTTAGGAATACCGGTGACGATACTTCGCCACCAAACAGGCCGCATGAATACGTGCGCGCAAGAGAGTTATTGGCAGCTCCACGGAAGGACGTGATGGAGTGCGACTGCGAGACAACCGATGGCGGCGCTGTGGCTGCAACAGTGTTCGAATGCCCGCCGGCGCGAGTAGGGTCTGTAGTGCTCCTTTTGCGACTGTAGCGCGGCCGGCCGTCCGTCATGCGGCCTAGCATGGGGTTGATAGTCCTTTTTCGCTCTTCCTCAAGATCAGCAAGGGCCTTGTCGAACGCCAGTTTTTGGGAGGCGGCATCGAGTTTGCTGCTGTCTGTGTCGGCAGCAACGTCCGTTTTCCAAGAAGACGCCCGGTAGCGCGCCGGCCGTTTTGTGGGGGACTTGGGACCTTCCGGAGTGGCGACATCCAAATGCTGCCTCGTTCTGACCTTGGTGGGCTTGTTGGCGCACATGGCCTTCTTTAGGGATTTGGAACGGGCGAGAACACTGCCAAAGGAGTCGTTTATAAACGATCTCCTCTTGCGTAGGTTGCCGTCAGCTTCAGCACTGTCTTGCGCCTGCTTAACACCGGTTTGTGGTTCCTCGCGCTTCGGGGTTTTCGGGAAAGGATGAACGGGAGGTTGCGTCGGAGCATAGACCTGCTGCGGCACCTGGCCTTCAATAGCTGTCAGGGCGTTTTCAAAGCTACCCACACTCATGATCGTCTGAAGCGTTGCTTTGCTTGGCTGGCCTCTGACAAGTCTCTTGACAGATGGATGCAGCAGCTCTGCGCTCTTCAGGTCCTTTGCCTTGCGAGAGGACGTGGGAGACACTGGGCTCGACTCGCCATCAACAACAACAGCAGGAATCTCTTCCTTGTTGGACAGGTAAAACGACGATCTGAAGCCGGTGCTGCTGAGGAGTTTCTTGAATTTGCTCAGCTTAGTGCCTGCCCGGCCAGTAGCCGAAGGCTCTGAGCCCAAAGCTCTTGGCTCGGGCACGGAAGCGCGGGTATCGGGTGAGCGGGACGGCTTGGCAACAGACGTGTTGGCAGGGTAGTAAGATGACGCTCTCCGTGACTTTTTGACCGAGGCGTTTCTCGTGGCCAGCAGTGCGACATGGGGCGCTTTCGTCAGCACTGGAGAAGCACTACGCACGCGTGGTGGCGAGGCACCTGGTAACCCTTTAGAATGTCGGGAAACCAGCGACTTGGGCGAGAGTTGCTTTGTGGACGAGGCAACTGAGCACGACTCTTGAATGTCCTGGAACGGGGTGAGCAGAGACGAAGACGTGTCCGGGATGCACGCCGTGCTATATCTAGCGTTGTGCAGTTTCGCCGAAGAAGCCGAAGACTGCGATCTTTCTAGACTGGAGGGACCAAGGGATATGACGCCGCTACGGCGGGGCTGGGACCCAGAAGCAGATCTAGCGACCGTGGCTCTGTCTCCCCTCGCCAGCACGGAGCTCTGCGAAGATCGTATCGACATGTTGGAGCCATAGCCAGAGTCTGTGGTAATGGACCGCTTGGTAGTGGATTGTGAGTACTCCGAAGCCGGGCTAGACACAGCGCCGCTGGTCGACCGCGAGATCGTTTGTGTTGATACAGACAGATCCGTACATGTGGTTGACTGAGTTGGGTGGGCACTGAGGTCTGGCCTTACGTCCAGGATCTCGGGCGAGAACTCGGATTCGCTGTCGTTGTCAAACAACTTGTGATCTGTAGCTTGAAGCTTTGACGTCGCCAGGAGCCCGCTCTTGGGACTTCCCGGGCGGGAAAGGGAAAAGCTGCCGAAATCAAGGCTAAGGTCAGAGAAGAGATCGACGGTTGGCAAGAAGGTGGGTGTTTCGACAGTCAGGACCTGCTTCGTCGGAGCGCCTGTAAAATCCGCAGAAATGTGGTTCTCCAACGACTCGGGTTTGGGGGATAAGTGGGTGGTCTCTGCGGTCAAGCTCAGGGAAGAAACAGTCAAGGGTCGCTTGTCAGAGAAGCCCGGTCTCTCAGGGCTTTTGGCACTTTTGGGGGGTACGTTCGGCGCAAGATGGCTGCTGCCAAGGCCACGGACAGGCTCGACGGTTTCCAACCCGTCACTCAAGGCCAGCGCCATGGACGACCGTGGGCTTATGTCGGGTGACCCGTTCATGATACGAAGAGAACCAAACTTGATACCTCCGAGCTGCATGTAGTGCGATTCACAGGGAGTTACGGCGCGCTCATAGCTCTCCTGCTGCCAGTCTGCAGTCAAGTGGCCTGGGACTGGCAGTGGGGTGGCGTACACGAGGTCTGACTCGACATTTTCTCTCCGGCCAAAGCTCCGGGTCTCGTTTGCGCTTCGACTGGGACGCGGCGGGAAAACTAGAGACGAGCATGCTCTGGTAGCGACGCCGGGAGTCTGGGCCATGGACCGTCGTCTCGAGGGAGCAATAATCGACAAGCCGGATGCAATTCTAGGGAGGCTGTCGCCGGCATGACCACCGCCAGACTCCCTGGTAGGGCTGGAGCTATCGGAAACGGCCTGCTCAAATTCCATTGCATCGAAGGGAACTTCATTGAGATTCAGGAGACGCTGTGCTTCGTATGACGTCATATCAAAGTTGCGTGAGGCCCGGTTTCCCGCCATCATCCAAGCGTAGGCGCTGCAAGGAGAAAACATTTGTTAGTGGCATTCAAATCAGGCTGGGGCTTCTGGCAAAACCTACGCATCATTTCCTGCTTCGCTGGAATAGAAGTCTGCAATGGACTGGTCACAGACCATGGTCGTGGCTCGGCGAGCGAGCATGTCTTTTCGCGAGGTGCCGCCTGCAACGAACACGCTCTTCGTCTTGAGACCGCGCTCGAATGCATCCTTCGTAGAGAGCGTCCGAAACAGACTTGTTCGTCTATTCTTTTTCAGGCTGGTTTCCAAATCTTCCTCACTGGCGTTTGTGTCGCCCAGAACACCAGCGAACATGGTATCTTCCGCATCGGCGGGGCCATGCACTGAACTAGCACGAGAGGAAGGGCGGCTGTCATCATCAGAGCCTAGAGAAAAGACAGCTTGTGCTGGTCGGCCCACAGGCACGGCTGTGGAAACAGAATCAGGACGCGCGGGATTCGCAATTGGTGTTGAGGGAGGGAAAAGTGAAGGCGATGACAATGACAAGAAGTCCAATTCAGCAATATATTGCTCTGCATGTACGGGACCAATGGTGGTTGCTGCTGGCGTCGCAGGCGTGGTGGTCATGTCGGGGGAGATTTGCGGAAGCTCCCAACTGGTTGGCTTTTCGTCGACTGCTAGCGCACTAGCAAGCACATTGCTAAAGCCTTCCCCGAATGAAGCCTTTGGTATCTCGGGAATCGCAGCAGTAGCCGTGGGCGGGCGAGGTTGGCCAATGCTGATATCCACGGGCGCGCTTGACAATGGCCGATTCCCAACACTTGGTTTGGCTGATAATTTGTGTTCGGGGCTCCTTTCTGGAGAACAAGTACCAGACGAGCCTCTATTCGTAGACCTCCTGCTGGACGCAGACGTAAGCCGGGGTCTAGGGCACTGCGCTTGTTGTATGTTGTTCAGGTTTGCGGTGTTGGTCTCAGTGTTTCGGTAGATGATGCTGGTAGAGTTATGCAATTGACCGTGGCCGGTGGCAGAACCGGCGCCATGAGACTGTGCATTGCCCATCTCGAAGGTCGGGAGAGAAAAGAGAAAACAGAAATAAAAGAAAAGCAAGAAGAACAAAGCACAATCTCGGGGGGCACACCCGCGGGCATGAGGCCCAGTGCCGTTTTGTTGTATCTCCTAACAATGCAAGACAAACGGCACAACTTGGACACGGCAGAGACTATAATGAGATGCGACTCTTGTGAGATGCCATTGCACGCTGCAGCCCAACACCGGGTTTTGTCAAGCGGTAGACAGTAAAGCTGGAAACGGTGGTCGAAACGGTGGTCGAAACGGTGGTCGAGGGAGGTTCTTCAGGTAATGGGTGGCAGCGTCGTGGCCTCGTCTTCTTATTCTGCAGATCGCAAAGGATGGCTGGGGGCGCAATGAGTCCAAAGTGTGAAACTCGGAGTATAGTTGGAAGCGTCTCAAGACAGAGTGGTAGTAGATATATATGAATGCAAGGTAGACGAAGGCGAAAGTAAACAATAGGAAAAAGAAAAAACAGCCACGCAAGTAAACAACCGATATTTTCAAGGGAATAACAGAGTACACAGGAAACACGCAAATAAGAAAAGAATTTGGGATATGTATGGCCCCAAAGCCGACAACAAAAAAATAGAAGAGAAGAAAAAGAAAAGCAAAGGTTCCCCCCTGAGGACCAGAAGGGCGTGTAATGTGGATGGACGGCCAGACTTTAATATACTTATGTAAGTCACAGCAGTGAGAACAATATAGGCACATGTACGTACCCTGCAAGGACTTGACAGCAGCCAGTCGTCTAATTCTCTTCAGGTCCCTTGTTTCTGCAGGGTATGTGTGTGTGTGTGTGTGTATGTGTGTATGTGTGCGGCGTGTGGATGTGCTGGTCCCAGTCTCTTCAAACCGGCTGTTCTCCGTGTCTGTTGTATGTAGGCCAAGAGAGCAACACCAAGGAAAATGGAATAACACGAAGAAGAGAGGCGAGCGAGCAGTATCGGGAGGGAATGGCGCCAACAAGGAGCTCGGACATGATGGTTAATCGGCTGATTGAAAACTTGAACGCTAAGGGGTCGCAGAAACGGACGCAGACCAGAGAAGATTCGTCTTTCCGTTGCCAATGGTCGCCGGGCGTGCAGGTGTGTGGAGATGGGTTGGATGGACTGGAAAGCATGGGTGCAAGGGTGAGGCGACGGAGGAGGTCGAGCAAGGTTAAAGTTGAAAGACGGGACGAGAGACGAGGCAAGAAGATGCTGCTGCTGGAGAACGAACGGCCAGCCAGCCAGCCAGCCAGCAAAGCTTTCTAACACGGCTAGTATTAGTGTGTGGTAAAACAAGCCCACCAACATGTACAGCTGAAAAGTTGGGGTTCTAGAAAAGCAAGATGACAATATAGTAAAATACACTGGCACAGTCGAGAGTGGAAAAGCTTGTTGTAAAACACGCCGTCTCTTGTTCAACTTCCAAAGCTCAGACAGCTAGCTGCTTGCAACTGAAACTTGAACAGCCCGATGAATCATTGCTCTGGCCTGTCTTCTAGCCTGTCTAGTAGGCATTCTTTCTAGGCTCTTCCACTGAACAGGTGCAATATTAGGGAGGTTAGCTTTTATTTCCAGGCCAAGAGGGGGATAGGGGGGGGGGGAAACGCACTGTTTTGCCTTGGGTATTAAGTCAGGGTAGGGTTAAAGGACATGCATGTCCAAAGTTCAAGCAAAGGTCAAGGCGAATATGAAGATAGTCAGGACGGACAGCAACGACTAGCCTCGAGCCAGATGCCGTTTGTCGTCTGCAACATGGAAAGCTGAATATGCCCAGATTCTGCAAGGCACTATGCACGTGCATCTTCTCATTACACATGATATGCACAGCAATGTAATTATACAGCAGCACAGCGGTCGCGGCATAAAGTGGCGGCGCTGCAAAATAACGAGAGCAGAGCAAGCAAGCTGCAGCCAGATGGCTGGGACTCACTCAACAAGACCAGACCAGAAGACTCTGTCCGTATCCAAGTCACTCCTAACTCCACCCCATTGTTTGTTGGTCAGATATTTCAATGCCCCTCTCAGAAGCAGCATTCGCAGGCCTCCATAGTAGACCTCTCTCGTGTTGCTAATGTATGCACGTGTAGAGCGAGGGAGAGCGAGGGAGAGGCAGAGGGAGAAGACCGAGGAGGGGTGTGGTACTTTGGCATGTGGTGGATCGTTCGTCTCTGGTTTCGCGTTGAGTTTGAGTTGGATGGCTGTCTATTGTGGTTGTTAGTGTTTTTCTTGACCTTTAGCAACGCCGTTTCTAGTACGGGGATTGGGGGGAAATGGGGGGGGGGGGTGGCGTAGGTAGGAGGGACTGTACAAGGAAAGGAAGCAGGGCCATGATCCTCTGGCACAACAAGTATCCCCCTCCCTGCTTGCACCCTTCAACCGTCCACCCACATCAGCCCAGCCAGAGAGGCCATGCCAAGCCAAGCCAGACCGAACAAGCCCGGGGTTCAGATCATCAAATTAAGCTAGGCCAGAGCAGAAGGCAGGGCCTAAAAAGGCGTGGAAAAAAGCAAGTGGAGAAGAGAAGCTGGGTGGTGTTCGGTGGCGCTGGGTATTCTGGATCACGACAATGTTTTTTTTGTTGCTCTCGGTAGACAAGATACAAGAGGAGAATGGGAGTGGTGTGTATTTTGCTGTAGTTTTTTTTTTCTTTTTGGAATGGCAGAAAACCCCAATTTTCACAAATTCATTTTGTGCGCCTGGAACAAACGCACAACAGAGACAAAGGCAACAGCCAGAAACAAAAGCGGTGAAACAGAAATCTCGCGCAAACATGGCAAGAGACCGTGTTGTAAAGCCAGAACCGACAACTGCTCGGATCATGGAGGAGCATCATGTACCACCAGTGTACTTTGTCACACAACACGCCTGGGCAGATACTTGCTGGCTACAAGCACTTGATATATATGGTGCAAATGTACATATACACACATATGCACCCCCGCTCAACGTGCATCACGGCCAGTCAGCCAGCAGGCCAAGTATCGTGATCTATTCTTGGTGTCTCTCCTTACTTTGCTCTCAGCCCTCGCGTCTTACACGCACATACATACAAAACGAACTTGTCTTATTATTGAAATCACTAAACAAGAAAAAAAAAAGCTCAGCTACGACGACATAGCGCAATCCTGTTATCGATATACGACAAGGCTGGTCCCTACTAATAATATGTTTTGAAATTATAGGCCCGGGATCACCACTCCTCTGTGGCCTGAATTTGGCATTGGCAACATCTGTCTGCTGTTGAGAAACAGGCTACAAGTCCGAGTCAGTCTGTCAGTCAACGAACGAGCGCAACGTGCAAACTTGGCAGGTTGCTTTGTTCAAGCCCTGAAGTGTACCGTACCACCCTTCGCTGTGGCCGCATCCAGCATCGCAGCGTCCCCTCCAGCGCAGCCGGCCGCATCATCCCGCGGTGTCTTGCCTTGGTGCTGTCGCCTGTCTTCGGACTTTTCTGCAGCGAATCGCAAGAGTAGCCTCCCGTTGCAACTCGTCGATGCAGATGTAGCTGTAGCTGCAGCTGCAGCTGCAGCTTGTGCGCTTGCTTGAATGGCGATCCGCCCCCCTTTTCCTTTTGTGGAAAGTCGGTAAAATCTTCCAACAAGCTGTCACATTGCTACCTCTTCTGTCTTTGTCCTCGGTCTGGCCAAGCAAGCCACGGCAGGTTGGGAGAGAGGGAGGGCCCCAAGTCTCTCTGGTTTCTTCTTCTCTGTTCCCCAGGGAGTTAGTTCCCTCTCGCTCTCCGCCTGCTGCTGCTGCTGCTGCTGCCCTGCACCAAGACAGTGAGTGCAATTTTGTGACTTCGTGTCAGCGTCACAAAGGCTCACTGTGAACTACAAGCTCACTCTAACTTTAATGTCAATCTCCGAAGAGACCAGCGCTAGTTTAGCTAGCTTCACTTGTCAAGATTAGTGTCTCAGGTACCACTTGGCTCAGCGTTGAGCGTTGAAGCCGAACCCTGTTGGCAAACATGGTAACCCTGGATATCCATGAGCTAGGGTTATATTGCCCAACGCAGGCTTCCGTCTGGTCTGGTCGTGATCTTGTCAACGTCGTGGTTTAAACCTGAACTTTCCACACTTTATCTCAGGTCCAGAGCCTTGGTTTGGTGCCCTGAACTCTAAAGGGCCTTGCTTTCGAAGCTGTTACTCTTATTGTCTGTACTACCCAGCACCACTCAGCCCTCACTACACCAATCCGCTTCTTCCTTCTTCCTCTACCGCCTCCCTCCGGTTGACTTCATCGTTCCAAAACCAGACTTTTCTGGTGGCGATCATCTGGACAGCAGACAGCGGCAAGTACCGAGAAACAGAGGCGAGTGGTGTTGACCGCCTTTTCTTTTAAGCCAACCCTCTTGTATACTGAAGCGGCCCGTCGGGCTGCAATCGTTGGCAAGATGCTGTATGCAGAGCAGTGTATTCCCTATTCCCTATTCCTGAAAACCTGTTCCTCGCACGCCCTTTTGTATATAAGAATACACGTCGTGAAGGATTTTGGTCCTCCTTGCATTAGAAGCAGCATGAAAGCTGGAGTTGACGGTTGAGCCTCTCTGTAAGCTTCCAGCCTTCTTTGTTTCCACTGCGCTGTGCAGATCTGGACTCTCAAGACATGTGTCCTTCTTGGATCTTTCCACGGGGAGAAAACGATCATCTCGCTCTCCCAACTGCTTCTGGAGTCTCGGTACGGTTCTCCTTGGTTTTTTTGGTCGTTGCTGTCATGCATGATGTTAGAATGTGCGGTTGAGTTGCAGTGAACCTCACGTTACACACATGTGATGGGTTGGTAATTATTGTGTAACACCCGAGATACATGGACAAAGAGGTCGTAGTTGACATAGAGTAACCACGTTACTATATACCTTACAGCGTACGGGTACGCTGTGTTTGTCTGACGTGACCTGCATGAAGATATGGTTGTATCGTATAACTGCAGCTGATTGGATTTGGTAATATCAGGAGTCACTTGACGGGCCTAGATATTAGAGAGCTTGAAACAAGTATTAACAGTCGAGCGGCTCGAAGCTGGTTCATAAACATGGGGTAGATAGCGATCTGCCTTGCAGAGCTCATGAGTGAGCCTGCCTCCAAACCGGATCTACTCTAGAGAAGCTAATCAAGAACGCTCTTCATGATCATTGTTTCAGTAGCTATTAATGGTTACACATGACCACACGTAAACGTTTCTCAAACCATACAGTCCTGCATACACATGATACGCAGGCATGGATATTAGATTGATACAGTAGCATTTCTAGATATGCTTTTTAATAGTGAGTCTGTCAGTTTCAGCATGAGATTCTTTCGTGTATTCTGTTTTTGCGGATTGCACACCAACATCCACGCAGAGTCAGCCTACTTGTATCATACAAAGACACTGTGTTGCTGCGAAGACGGTGTATCGCGTCTTTGTACGGACACAGCAAAACCAAAGGCTTGAGGCTCGGCTCATATACAGACAATTTCCGCCGACGGGTAAGAATGAGGTGATTCTGTCTTTGGGTTTTCAATGTCAGAAGTTCCGGCCAATAGTAGACTTGGACAGCCGAGAGAAGGTTGGAGTAAAGACTTGGTAAGATATTTCTATATTTGGAAGTCATATGTGATGGTGGGAGGGAGGGCTCTACTTGATGCGTACATTGTTTGAACGGTGCTTGTTTGAATAGTATGGTCAAGTGACAACACAACGTCTTGAAGACCTTCAGCAAGACGCTCAATTTTGCACAGGGTTATTAACCCTACGTGGCTGAACAAGACATATCGGTCGATGTTCGACTTGCCACCATCGCTTTACTGTACAATTCGACAGCTGGAGTCAGCGACACAGACAAAACGGGAAGATGCAAGAGAGAAAAGAGGACTGGATACGTACTGCAGCCCCATGTGTACATACGTCACTGTTTTTTTTTTTTTGGAGGATCAGAAGGTGCTAGACAGGGCCAGAAACATAGCAAGAGAAGTGGTAGCCCTGGGGTTGTGTAGTTGACTGTGAATAGATGGAGGTGGTGTTGGCGGGCTGTTGTTTATTTTGGGTCTTTCTTATCTGAGGCCCACCACACTGCAGAGGTCTGCAGAGGTAAGTTGAGTTGTGCTGTACTGTGCTGTGCTGTGCTGTGTGTTGGCATCCTAGTCGCAGCAACAGCCTGGGCAATGTAGAGTACATGTGCATGTACATCTCAGACAAGACATAACAGAGACTACTATCTACTATAATATACGCTTAGAACCAGTGGTTTGTGGCAAAGGAAGAAGCCAAGTAGATATGGTCATGAGCTAGGAACAAAACCCTAGGAAGAAGGAGATGAAGCGCAAACCTGGCCACCTTTGTCGGCCGAGACTGGGCCGGACGAGTCGGCCAGGTCGGTCAGGTCGGTCAGGTCGGTCAGGTCGGTCAGGTTGGTCAGGTCAGGTCGGTCAGGTGAGGTCAGGTTAGGCCAGGCCAGGCCAGGCCATGGAATGGATGAATAGAAGAGTGGTATACAAAACAAGCGTTATTGTTTTTTTTGAAAACCCTAAGACCCAATGCAACCCTGGTTGGGTGTTTGTTTGTGATGACTTGCAGACGGCCATGGATTGTCATGTTCACGCACGAATCAAGTGTGCATTATGTTTTTGTTGTTTCTTTTTTTCTTTTCTCTCGCTTAGACTCTTTGGAATAGGCCAGGCTGATGGGTTGTTATAGGCGATAAAATCACGCAGACGGCATTCCGAGCAGAAGGGAGAGAAAGGGATGCCAGGAAATGCGTGGTGTGGTGGTTGTGTTGGCGTATATGGGGAGATGGATGTATTGACATGTTCATTCCTGGTTGGCATTCCCTGAGACAACGGCGGCAAGCTGGGCTGGGCTGGATAGCCTGTGCAGATACGCAGATACAGACGTAAACGCATTTGCGTATATCCGCAGGAAATGTGATTGTTTGCTGGAGAACAGCTGTACACACAGGGTGGGTGGTGCCGCTGTCTCTGTATTTCTGTCAGTCAGTCTGTACTCATGCACATGCCTATCACGACGGACTCATAATCATGTCATATTCATGTCACTCCATTCATTTTCCCTAGCCTCGCTGTTGTTTGAGGTAGAATTTAAGGCCTGCTGTTCTTTTTGGGCAATACAGCGAAATGGCCAACGTGCGGCCCAAGCCTCCCAAGCCTCGATGAAGATGAAGCTAGAGAACAAGAGGGAGAGAAAAAGGGCAAAAAGGGCGGGGAAAAAAAAAGGAGAAGCAGAGAAGCAAAAGATTCCATGAAGGTAGATAAGCACAAAGGTACAAAGGTACAAAGGGTTAGACGACCAGACCTCCCCATTTGCAAACCTCTACATACCTTTACACTGGACGGCAAGAAAGAAAACCAGACGCCCTGACTTGTCTGTTGCCACTGCCACTATAACTTGACCTACACGGCTCTATTGTTTACGCACCGAATTACATTTCACCGCCACCATCTGTTCCTTGCACGTCAACCCAACATTTCGCATTACCCCGATCGTCGTCGGGGAGGAGGGGGGGGGGAGAGGAGGGGCTTTTGCCTTTGGCTCCTTACCGCCCTTTGCCCTTGACCCTTCTTACCGACTCTAGGACTCTCAGGCTCTAGGCCTCTAGAACTCTAGACCTTTCGAATTTCTAGTTGCTTCTCACAGAGACTCGCAGAGGCCTTACAGCGGCTCATAGTGTCTTACTAGGTCTTGCAGAATCTACAGGGCTCTCTGGCTGCTGAGACCTTCTGTAGGCCTAGTGGGATATAGGCCTGCCCATGTGCTGTAGAGCTGCCGACTTGTAGAACCGTGGAACTGTAGAACTGTAGAACTGTAGAACTGTAGAGCCGTAGAAACTCCAGAGCTGCTGGCTGCAGCTGCAGCTGCAGCTGCAGTGGCCAGTGGCCAGTGGTGCTGCAAACAACCAACCCAGCCAATAGGGCGAGGGTCCAGCCTGGCCCAGCCCCGGCCAAGCCAATCAGAGGCCGGCGTACCCTTTTTTTTTTTCTGCCATTTTGCCGCGTTCCTTCCCCTTCATAGCGTCAAGCCATAGCGTAAACTTTTCCTCCTTGTACGCCGTTTGCTTACAGCGCCCTTCGTTTGTTCTTGTTCTTCCGTGTGTTGCCTGTTACGCTGCGTGTGTGCTTGCTTGCTTGCTTTGCTTTGCTTACAGGGCCTTTGTCGTTTATTTGTTTATTCTTTTTTTTTTTTTTTCGTTTTAAATCGGATTTCTTTTGTTTTTATCTCCCTTCTTATCTTCCTTTTCTCTCGAGCCTTGTGCCATCAGCCCAATCTTTCCTTCCTTTTTTCCCTTCTTTTCTTCCTGTTCTCAATCATCATCGCCTCTTTTTTGTTTTTATTGCTCTCTCCCCACACCCTATCAACCTCCTTATTTTTTCTTCTCTTTGTTGCAAGAAGCTGAAGATCTCTTCAGACTACGCACAAAATGTCTACCGCTATGGTGAGTATTTCTTTTTCTATTCATTCGCTTCAGTATCGATGACGACCGATCGGCAAGGACAGAATAGCCTGTACCGTGCCTGTGCCTGTGCCCAAAACCATCTCCATCCCACCTACAGCCGCCCATCCCCGATTGATATACAGTCTACGCTGTCGAAAGCGTCGTCGCATCTCCCGTCTGGGCCCGCCTCGGAAAGCACTCGTTTCGTTGAATGTGCGGCGAGAACGCGGCCGTTGACTTGCTCACGATAAACCCTCTCTATGACTTCCACTGCTCCTATCGCTCCGCTGGCCAAAGGTTGCCTGCTTATCGGCGGAGTTGGTGGCCTCATTTTCTGTCCAATCCACTGTTCAATCCACTGGCCTGCCTCAGCCTTATCCTTAGCCTCAGCCTCAGCCTCAACCCCAACCTCAGCCTTGGCCTGACTTCACCCCCCTCTTCTGCACAAAGGAAACCAAAAAAAATATCATAGTACTAACAATCTTACTTTCCCCCTATCAGGACCTCCGTGTTGGTAGCAAGTACCGCATCGGCCGCAAGATCGGATCTGGTTCTTTCGGCGATATCTACCTGGGTACCAACATCATTTCGGGCGAGGAAATTGCTATCAAGCTTGAGAGCGTCAAGGCTAAGCACCCCCAGTTGGAGTATGAAGCTCGTGTCTACAAATCCCTAGCTGGTGGTGTTGGTATCCCCTTTGTCCGCTGGTTCGGCACCGAGTGCGACTATAATGCCATGGTGATGGACCTGCTGGGCCCCTCCCTCGAGGACCTCTTCAATTTCTGCAATCGCAAGTTCTCGCTCAAGACTGTCCTGCTGCTGGCTGATCAGCTCATCTCCCGTATCGAGTACATCCATGCCAAGTCGTTTATCCACCGTGATATCAAGCCTGACAACTTCTTGATGGGTATCGGAAAACGTGGTAATCAGGTCAATGTTATTGACTTTGGTCTGGCCAAGAAGTACCGTGACCCCAAGACGCACTTCCACATTCCCTACAGAGAGAACAAGAACTTGACTGGCACTGCTCGTTATGCCTCTATCAACACCCATCTTGGAGTCGGTAAGTTTTGCTACTACTGTTTTGTCTGGCCATTTCTTGGTCTCCCCCCCCCCCCCCCCCCCTCTCTCCCTTTCTCACCCTTTCTTCTTCGTTGTTTTTGGGCACACCCCCGAAGACATTTTTTCTTCC
>JADILG010000135.1:0-39751 GCA_017591655.1 Thielaviopsis populi | reverse complement strand
TTTTTTTTTTTTTTTTTTTTTTTTTTTTTTTTTTTTTTTTTTTTTTTTTTTTTTTTTTTTTTTTTTTTCTTTTTTTTTTTTTTTTTTTCTTTTTTTTTCTTTTTTTTTCTTTTTTTTTCTTTTTTTTTCTTTTTTTTCTCTTTTTCTTTTCCCTTTTTTTGGTTATTTTCTTTTTTTCTAGAGCGGAAATGTAGTACACAATACTGCAGTAACCGTACACACACTTCTGGCTCTCTTTCCCTCTGTACAGAGCCGAGAGCCCACTGTAACGCCTCAGCCCGCCCAGTGAATCCGGCCCATCCCAGCAAGCTCCAGTGGCGACTTACAGCGGGGGTGTACGCTATAACTGCCGTTCATCAAGTCCTGAACACGGCCTGTATCATTCAAGTACAGTGCATACTGTGTGTGCTCTGTGCTAAGCCTCTCGCGCGGTCTAGACTTCACGATGCCGGACTATTCGCATGCGTTATTATGTGGTGGCCATCAGCTCGAATACGGCTTCCACATTCAATCCACCTCCCAGCTCGCCTGTCTGTGTACATTTGGTTGGTCATATTGGCATGATTCATTCAGCCCACCAGCTAGAGGCGAGCCGGGCGGTGTGTGTACATACTTACTTACATCCTTATTAGCATATTACCCGCACCTCACCTCAACCACAGACCAGTGAGCCCCAAGCCAACCATCACCACCTTACTTCTTCACCTGACCTTTCGGCCTCGGCCCAGCCCCGGACCTGGCATCCAGCATCTAGCAGCTCACCATGCTTCACGCAGAAAACCAAAAAAGAAAAAAAAGGACCACCCAAAATGTGTCAAACACCTCGTGCTCCGCTTGCACCATTCCAACCGCAGCATGGCAAGTTCCATCGAGTAACATTTACGTAAACTGCCACAAGGGTTGTCCAAGCACGCAACAAGTTCTCCATCTCCTGGCCTCCTCTTCTCCGTCTTCTTCTGTCTTTTTTTTTTCGTGCTATTTATTCATTTTGCTTGCGTCGTTCCTTAGTCCGTTGCTTAGTCTTCCATCCTCCTTTCTCCTTGTGCCCACGCCTACGCCCTAATTCTGCCCGTGTCTCCATTCGGATCGACTTACGTTTGGAAACGTCGGAAGCCGCCGTCTGGCCTTTAACGAACAACGTGTGTGCGCTCGTAAATGAGCCTCACTTTTCTCTAGGATCGTCAGCTTCCGGCTCGGGGCTTACGTACTGGAAACTCGCCCGCATTTGTTTGTGATTGGTATACGGGAGCTTCGCCACTTTTGTTAGGGTTAACAAGGTGGAACAAGGGACATGGAAAAGTGTCATGCTTTTAAAGCTTGCCTGACTCACTAACACCATACGACTCATAGTTTCAGGGCCTGCAGGTCTCAGAAGAATATAAGCTCAAGTAGCAAACAATCCTTCAACAAAAACCCACCAAGCATCGTTGGTCTAGCGGTTAGGATCTTCGCCTTCCAAGCGAAGGGTCCGGGTTCGACTCCCGGACGATGCAACTCTACCCTCTGTTTCTTTTTGCAGTCTCTCGAACCGAGAAGCGTCTGAATAGACACATTTTCGCTGACTAACATTCTTTTCTTTTTGCTTCATTTTCCCCCCTTAATTCTTTTATTTTTATTCTTTTATTTTTTGTTTTGCCCCTCAATATTCCCTTTGAAAATCCCCGAGGAAAGTCCAAACACTCCTTTTTCGTCACAACAGAACCCCGATTCACAAGGCGTATCAAGACGCCCTTTTTCCAACAGTCTCCCATGGCTTAATAGTCTAGTTGGTTAGGACGTCGGATTCTGATTCCGTAAGCCCAGGTTCGAATCCTGGTTAGGCCTCGTGTAACTTCAGCAAGCATCCGAGCTTGATATACTTTTTGATCGTCTTGACACACCATGGTGTTCATTGTTTCCTTTTGCCTGCAAATATCTCCATTTACTTCCTGTTCTGTCCCCTCTCGATCGTACAACAGTCCCCAACCTCCTCTCATTTCTTTTTGGTTCATGTGTTTAGAGTCCACTTCACCCACCCGGAGCATATGAACTTCTCCCCGATATTTCCTCTCGTCTCTCCTGGTTTCTAGTCAAATAAAAGCGCGGCACCGCAACAAGCAACTTGGGCGGTTGGTTTAGGGGTATAACGTTTGCTTCGCATCTTCTGCGGATCTGCGAAAGGTCACGGGTTCGATTCCCGTACTGTCCAGTCTTTTTCTTTCTCTTGAAAGAAACCAGATCTACTTTTTTGATATTTGATAAAGGGCATTCTTCATCATTGTACATACATTACACTCACTGTTCACGCACGTACAAAGGCCATGGAACAGGTGATCATAGTATTTCTTTTGCCCTCGGCCAGCAAAAAGATTGATATTCATTGCTCAGCTATCTGGTTGAAGCAAGCCACATGCATCTACTACTATCGGAGCGGCAAAAAGAGAATACGGGTCTTGCCGTGGATCGAACACGGGACCTCTCGCAAGCAATGCTGTAGGGTGTACCCTAAGCGAGAATCATACCACTAGACCACAAGACCTTATATTTGTTAGTTTTGGAGTGTCCAGTGAAGCACTATACGCTCTACGTCACCTTCATGGTGAGCGCCTTATTGCTGAATGCTCTAAATATATCAAATCAAATCTTATTGCTGAATGGTAAAAACCTGATCGTCAGAACCATCGCAGGCAGCCCCTACAAGTCTCGTGGTACCTGCAACCAAGCAAGTAGTGTTCCCCGCACCCACCGGCGCCCATACGAAGGAATCCTGGCCTGCAAATGGCACCAGCTGCGCAGAATCTGTCAGCCCCTCGCCGGCAGCCCTGCCGCCACACGAGAAGACAATGACCTGATCGCCAGCGGGCCTGCGGGCGTCGAAGCCGATGCAGCCGTTTGTCAAAGCGCTCACGACGAGCGTGGTGCCGGCCTGGTCGTTGTGCGCACCGGCAGTGATGAAGTCGAACTTCTCATTGGGACTGCCGCTGCAGTGCGCGAGTTGTACGGGGATCAGGTTCGCGCGGAAGTCGCCGGCAGTCGGGTCGATGAAGAGACACAGGCCGTTGGCGGCCCGGATGGACACGCCGGTGAAGGCGTACGTGGCTGACGAGTCGGGCTGGTGGGACTCGGCGACTGCGCTGGGCTGCAGAGTTCCACCGGCGCGGGAGACGGGCACGGGGGAGGCGGGGATGGTGGTAGGGATGGCGTTGGAAGCCGTGGTGATGGGAAGCGCAGGTGCCGGGCTTGCAGCGGATGGACTGAGGTTGCCGGCAGGGCTTGTGGTGATGGTATCGTTCGAATCAGGCTCGATGACAGTTGCAGTCACAGTCACGGTGGCAGTGACAGTGCTGGCTGGTGTACACGAGGATAAGCCTACAGCAGCTGTGGTCGACACAGAAGCGTACTTGGAGAGAGTATGAGATACAGAGACAGACGGAGTTGCCGTGCCGTTGTTATGCTGTGCAGTTCCAGTAAAGGTAAACTGCTGGTTGACATTCCCCTCTTGGCAACTAGCAATCTGCACCAAGTTGTCTACAACAGTGAGGCAGCTTCCGGGCTGGTTCTTGGGAAACAGGGCTACAGGACCATACGTAGAACTGAACGCAAACAACTGGGAGTCGGACACAGTTCCAGAGCCATCTGCACTGCCGCCGCAGGCAAAGACATGGACCTGATTAGCAGAGCGGCGAGGGTCGAAGCTGACGCAGCCATTAGACTAGACAATACACAGAGGTGAGTAGATTAGCTCATGGACATGGCTTGCCATGACAACGGGGAAGCTCACCAAGGTGCTGACGACCAATGCCTGACCGTCTTGATCATTATGCACGCCTTTGGTGACGACATCCCAGGCCTGACCGGCTTCCCCACAAACACCGACCTGCACAGGCAGAAGATTGGCACGGAAATCTCCAGATAGAAGATCAATAAAGACACACCGGCCGTCACTCGTCCGGATCTCGGAGTTTGAAATGGCACGTGTGGCAGTGTCGTCTCTTGTGTGGGATTCACGGAAGGCTTCTTCGTCCAGTTGAGTGACATTGCGAGGACAGAGAACGGGAGTGGCACGAGACAAAGAGGCTAGAGTCAGGAGGCAGAAGAATGTAGACAAGAAGAGCATTGTGAAGAGAATGAAACAAAGTAAAGGAGGGAGTAAGAAGAGGAAATAGGACCACGAAACCAGTCGTGTGAGAAAGAAGAGATTGTATGTGCACTGCCCGTCCAACTGGGATGAAACAAAAGAAAGACAAAAAGATCGTCAACGCTTACTGCTCTGGCCTTCACGCTGCTCACTAAAGCCCCCAGGAAGAGCAGCTCCCGCGAGACCAACCGTACGCTTTATATCAACACAGACAAAGTCACCGCGTGGTGTCTTGGAGGAGCAAGTTTCCCACAGCTTGTGCTACCACGTTAGCCGCCGCCGATATACAGAAGCGAAACAGGCAAACTAGAGGTCTATTGGCTGCCTGCAGCTAGCGCTATGGCCCAAGAGACTCTTCTTGCAGGCATGGCGTGTGCTAAGCGCCGGGCAGGCCTTTCACTTCAAGTTGAGAATGGAAGACAATGAGCGGCGGCACAGTAGGCTTTTGAAACACAGGTTGCACAAGACAGTGTACATGTGTACATGTGTACATACTCGTCTACAAGCCACTTAACCCTAGAGCACACTTACCAGCTCCCCCTCGGTTACATCAGGCATAGGCCAGCTGATCCAGCTAATCATCTCTGAATGGTACGAGACGTGTTGCAGTCCGAAGGCCATGTCCCATGGTGCAACACTCCCTAGAAAGCCGGGCGTAATGCAGCTTACTCTGCGGGGGACGAATCGGCGTGAGACAAAGGACCAGTTGGAATGCTTGGCACGCATATATAAGCCAGGTCTTTTGACCGGATCAGGTTGAAACTTATCCCAACACGTTCTCATTTCTCACACCTCCGACGCCAGTGCTGTACGATCCCGCTCCTGCTATCGGCTTCTCAACACCATATCATCGCCATTCAGACCACACGTGCCACACAGCAATGAAGCTCCCCTCGCTGCTCCTCTTTGCTTCTGCTGTGCTAGCGTCCGTCGTGCCGGCAGATACCCTCCATCTGCGCCCCCGGACCGGCGACTACGACACGTGCGAGGGCGACGAGGTGGCCTCCACCTGTCCGCAGGATTACGTCTGCACTCCGGATCCGCGCAAGGACAGCGACGGTGCGTCCATCTGCGTGCTGAGCCACTTCAACGGCAATTTCTGCGGCGGCTTTGGGGGCTTCGCGTGCCCGAATGAAGAGCATGTTTGTTTCGACTATCCGTATGACGACTGTGATCCGGAACAGGGAGGCGCCGACTGCAGTGGCTGGTGCATTTGAGGGATGTAGCCTAGGGGTCAATATGAAGATGACTGTCAGGCTGCCCAAGGACACTGGAGCGTGACGAGAAGCCACAAGGCAGTTTAGTGTAATGCAAAAGAAAATTCATAAAATCTGTACAAGCTACGTTACCAATCCTCGTGTCTATCCTCCCCGTCTTCCCCCTATGCTGTCTGGTCGGCCCCCCAGTAAAACGTGTCGATATCGAGGCCTAGAAAAGCATCGGAATACTTTTGTGCCTTTTCCTCACCAACCGCGCCAGCGCAGACCAGCAGCGGCATGAAGTGATCGCCGCCATTGGCCGGGTGCATCTCGTATGAGTGCGGGTAGTCGCGCCACTTGCTCAGCTTGGCGAGTCGATCTGAGCGGTCGACGGTGCCAACAGCGTCGTTGAGGGTCTTGCTCCACTCGATGTTGTGACTTTTGACGCTGCCTGTTTGCTGGCTCATGGGGTTTTGCATCATTTCCGCCATAAGACGGAGACTGTGGAAGCTGGCGAAGCCGGAGCCGACAATGGCAATGTTCTGGTCGCGGAGCTTGCTGAGCGCAGCGCCGATGCGGAAATGGGCGGCGGGGTCCTCGCTTTCAAGAACAGAAACCTGGATGATGGGCACATCGCCCTTGGGGTTTATGAGGAGCATGGGAACAAAGACGCCGTGATCCCAACCTGAATGAAGAGTTAGCAGCCGATAGCAAAGCTGGATGGATGGTTGGCATGGTTGAGCTCACCTCTCTTCCCGTCAAGCACCGGAGTCAAGCCCTCGGCAGTTAGAGCCTTTGCAATGTCCTGGGCAATCTCAGGCGAGCCCTCGGCATCGTACTTGAGGCTGTAAGTCTCCTTGGGAAAGCCATAGTAGTCATACAAAAGATTGTGTTTCTGTGCAGAGGAAATGGAGGGCGCGCTAGTCTGCCAGTGAGCAGTGACCAAGATGATGGCCCGGGGCTGGTTTGCGGTGCCGAGGCCCAGGATCTTGGGCACTCTGTTTTTTAGGGAGTAGGTGATGCTCGCCTGAGTGGGATCGTTTAGCAGGGGAAGAGGGCCTACAGGGATAGAAAGGTTAGCAAGCAAGTATATGTTTGGGTGTTCTTCAAAGCCTGCTTACCTCCGCCGTGAGCCAAGCAGATAACCGGAGCGCGGGGCATGATTGCAGCAGGCGTTTGAATAGACGCAGTAGTGGCTGAATAGTAGCGGAGGGCAATGCGGGCAGTTTGGGCGGCGAGAAGACCGACGAGGGCGCGCTTGAAGAAGGTTGAAATAGACGTGGAGGTGGAGGTGGAGGTGGATGTCGACGTCGAAGCGATAGCAGGAGTAGAAGCCAATGGCATGATGAAGAAACAGAAATAGTCGGCTAGGAGAGAAGGGAATCGTGGGGCTTAAAAAGGCGGCGGACGGGTCTCTAAGTACAGCCCAGAGGAAGGCTTGCGGCCTGTCAAGTGGGGTGTATTTGTCAGTGACTACACATTGCAGTCGCACGGATGACTGAGCAAACAAGCAATACAGAGAGCGCTCTCCTTGAGTGTAGGGCCCAGGGAAGAAGCCTATACACAGTGCCGCGCGCTGGACAGGCCAAGGGGGGATTGGGGCAAAAAGGCGTGTAAGAGCCACTGGTGAGGCTGTTCAGTGTGCCACTATTGCCACTGCAGGCTAGGGCTAGTGCACAAGGGCACAAGGGCACAAGGGCACAGCAGACATGCCGGCACAAGGACGCCTACCGCCGGGCCAGATTGCCGCGTCCCCTGATTTGCTCACG
Source organism: Thielaviopsis populi (assembly GCA_017591655.1). NCBI lineage: Eukaryota > Fungi > Ascomycota > Sordariomycetes > Microascales > Ceratocystidaceae > Thielaviopsis > Thielaviopsis populi. The sequence goes on along the minus strand of JADILG010000135.1, from coordinate 32,666 downwards.
TCGAGACCCCCGCCAGACGGGATAAACAGTCCCAGAAAAAATGTCCCGAATAGGACCACGTTGTCGCTTTTCCCGCGCGGGAGCTGTGCTTGGGTGTTCACGCTAAGCAAACAAACATGCCGCCATCCCGCGCGGGAATTCCAGTCGAGAAAGTCGCGAGACACACCGTGACGTCATGTCGTGAGATGCGCGTCTGCCTGTGATGCCAAATACGAGAGCCTGATTTTCGAGCAAGCCTGATTGTTGATCAACGACTTGTTGGAAGATTCCAGAATACAGAGGACGAGAGGTCCAGAGACAGGGTGAAGGATCATTAAGCACTGCAAAGAGACCCATATATATCCGCACCACAGACCAAATAACCCTGAGGTCGGACCCTAGAAAGTGCTCTCTGCATCACGTGACCGGATTCTGCCTGGAACTTCGATCCTTCTCAACAACGCTCTACATGCTTGATCGCGTAGTTGCCGTTCAGACTACAAGCAAAGAGTCATCAAGCCCTAACTAAACGCACACTATATAATTTCCATTTGACACGTAAGGCCATGTGAGGCCACGTGTATATACACGCACACACACACACACACACACACACATGGCCGCCCCCTCGAACCCCAAAGAGCCTGACTTGGAGGCTGTAGAAGAAGACGCTCGTCAATATGCCGCCTTCCTGAGTGACCCCGAGCTACAAAAGAAGCGTGTTTGTCCTTGTCCTCTCCCCCTTGCCTCGTGATCTCTCGCATTATACGTACTTGGGCGGATGATCTGGCTTTCGCAGCTTGCTAACAGTCGTCTTCATAGATTCCCTAATCGCCCACAAAACTCACACAGGACTTTACGGTTCTCCGAGCTTTATACTGCCCTGTTTGACCCGCTTGTGCAGATACAAAAGAAGCCAGCAGGCGCAGCCGGCCGCTATAGATTGCGTGGCGGAAATACCGCCAAACTGTCATTACATGAGCAAAAACGCCATGTGATCGACGGCTTTATCTGCCGCTGGCGCAAGGAGGTCGGCAATGACTTCTTCCCGGCCATGCGCCTGATTCTCCCGGACAAGGATACCTACCGTGGCGTCTACGGCCTCAAAGAAAACGCCATCGGAAAGCTGCTTGTAAAGCTTATGCAAATCGACAAAAACTCAGAGGACGGCTACAACTTGCTGCATTGGAAACTGCCTGGCCAGACTTTTGCCGCCCGCATGGCTGGCGACTTTCCCGGCCGCTGCTATGATATTCTCTCCAAGCGTCCCATGCGCACAGAGCCCGGCCCCATGACCATTGCCGACGTTAACGAGCAACTCGATAAGCTAGCAGCTGCGTCTGGCGAAGCCGAAAACCTCGACATCTTCCGTGGCTTCTACAACAATATGTGCCCCGAGGAAATGCTATGGATTATTCGCATTGTGCTCAAGCAAATGAAAGTAGGCGCTACTGAAAAGACGTTGCTCAATCTCTGGCATCGCGATGCTGAGGCGCTCTTCAATGTATCATCAAGCCTTATGCGTGTGTGCTGGGAGCTATGCGACCCTGCCATCTCGCTTAACCAGGAGGCTACGGGAATTACTCTGGGCCAGTGTTTTCAGCCTCAGCTTGCCCAGTTCCAGATGCCGGCCTCGTTTGACCGCATGGTCAAGTATTTGCGGCCCGAAGAAAACGATCTCGAGTTCTGGATTGAGGAGAAGCTCGATGGGGAGCGCATCCAGATGCACATGTCAACCGATGCCAGTGTCCCAGGCGGGAAGAGGTTTTACTGGTTCTCGCGCAAGTCTAAAGATTACACGTATTTGTATGGTGACAGCTTTGCACAACGAGACTCTGCTATAACGAAGCATCTCAAAGATTGCTTTGATGACCGAGTCGAAAATGTCATTCTCGACGGCGAGATGATCACCTGGGATCCCGAAAACGACATCATCATGCCTTTTGGAACTCTCAAAACGGCAGCCCTCGGAGAAATGAGACGTACTGAGAATGAAAAAGGCTACCAGCCGTTTTTCTGTGTCTTTGATATACTGCACTTGAATGGCCATGATTTGACAAAGTACACTCTGCGAGATCGCCGCGCCGCTTTACAGCGCATCATAAAACCGCAGCAACACCGAAATGAACGGACGGGCGAAATGGAGACAATCCGGGGTGTGTTCCGGCGACTGGAGATTCACAACCACACGGCAACATCGTCGGCTGATGATATTGAGCCTGCGCTGCGGGATGTCATAAACAGATCCTCAGAGGGTCTTGTGCTCAAGAACCCGCGTTCCATGTACCGCCTCAACAGCCGAAATGATGACTGGCTCAAGGTGAAGCCCGAGTACATGAACGAGTTTGGCGAAGCCCTCGACTGTGTTGTCATTGGTGGGTACTACGGCTCCGGCAAGCGCGGCAACATGTTGGCAAGCTACCTGTGTGGTCTTCGTGCTAGCGAAAACCACATACACGCTGGCGCACGGCGGGAGAAATGCTGGAGCTTTTTCAGGGTTGGTGGTGGCTTCAACGCCGATGATTACCAGACCATGCGTCATCATACCGAGGGCAAGTGGCATACGTGGGACCCCAAGAACCCGCCGACCGAGTTCATCGAACTGGGCGGTGTCTCACACCAGGCCGAGAAACCGGACGTGTGGATTCGTCCGTCGGAGTCCGTCGTGTTGGAAGTCAAAGCTGCCAGCGTTGCACTATCCGACTCCTTTGCCAAAGGCAAGACGCTGCGGTTTCCCAGACTACGGCGCATTCGCCTGGACAAGTCGTGGGATATGGCGCTGAGCATGGATGAGTTTGACGCCTTGAATGCCCGGGTCGACGAGGAGGTCAAGCGGAACAAAGAAATGACGATTGAGAATCGCAAACGTGCACGTCCGACGACCAAGCGTGCTCGTCGAGCGCTTGTGGTAGCTGGCGCCGAAGACGAGGCGACTATCCAGAAGCCATCAGAGGCAGAAATCACCAATGCGACTCTCTTCAGCGGACTCCAATTTTGTGTCATGAGCGATGCTGTGAAGCCGCTCAAGAACACAAAAGGCGAGCTGGAAGCCCTGATCAAAGCCCACGGCGGCATCGTCAAGCAGCGGGCTGGCGATACTCCTGACACCACCATGGTGCTAGTGGCTGACAAGAAGTTGGTGCCTGTAGCCAGCGCTATCAAAAAGGGCGGTGTCGATGTTGTGAGGCCGCGCTGGCTGCTGGACTGCATAGCACAGGCTGGCGGTGGGTCCATACTGCCGTATGAAGGAGCCCGGCATCTATTGCATGCCACCCCGGCCACCCAGGCGCAGGCTGCCCAGACCGTCGACGTTTTTGGCGATAGCTTCGCGCGCGACATCAGCATTGACGAACTGAACGAGCTGCTAGCCTCCATGCCCAAGGTCGAAGACTCTGCCTTCGACCACACCGAGTTTATCGCGACTCTGGCGCAGCGCGGCCACGACATTAGCACCGGCCTCAAAGGCCACCTGTTCCAAGGCGCCACTGTGCTCTTCCGCCAAGCCGCCTCGTCCGACGCTGCAGGCCACCTGGGCGTCGCTGTCTGTGCGAGCCTGGACAGAGACCAGCTCCGCTTGGAGAACTACGTGCACTTTGGCGGTGGCGTGGTGGCTGGCGCTCTGCACAGCGGCGTCACGCATGTTGTCGTTGTCGGCGATGATCCGGACCAGGCAAGGCTGGAAAAGGACCTTGTGCGAGCGCAGGCGGACAGCTGGGCAGCGGATGGCGTGCGGGTGCCGGTGGTGGTGTGGAGCGAGTGGGTTGAAGACTGCTGGAGGAAGAGCACTGTTTGCGGGACGGATGTATACATGATTTCATAAAGGCTTTATATAGTATTCTAGAGTCTCGAAGCACAACTAACTTGCATCATCATCCCGCGTTTATACAACAAAGTAATCTGGTATCATATTGCAGGCCCACTATGAAATAAAACGCCGCCGCCATGCTGTCAATCTTGAGGTAAACAACAGAAAATCAAAGAAATCACGAAAGCCCGCCAAAAAAAAGACAATACCAAGAAAAAAAAAAGAAAAAAGGCAAAGAGAGGCCTGAGCCCTTCAGATCCCACGGGCCCACTCGTAACTCACATCGTCTTGTGCCGAAGCCCGCCTCACTCACTCGCAGTCCACAAACGTTTCCAGCCCCGACTCTCCATCGTCATCCTCCCACAGCGTGCCCGCCGCCGCGTCAGCATCCAAGCGCCGCCGACCCTGGCCCTGGCCCTGGCCCTGGCCGGCCACCTGCGCCCCCGGACCAGCCGCTTCTTCGTGCTCCTCTGCGGCCCGGAACACAGGGACCTTGCGTACGACCCTCATCGGCGCAGGCAGCTGCGCACTACGTGGCGCCGAGCCGATGGAAAACACGGGGCTCGTCCAGCGCTCGCCCTTGAGCGCCAGCTCTTTGTACTCGGCGGCCTTGGACGAGACAGACGTGCCCTTGGCATCCGGCAGCTTGATGTGCGGAAACAGGCTGTCGTCCGTCAGTGTCCAGCTGACCCTTGTCCGCCTCTCCTTCGTCGCATGCTTCGCCGTTGGCTCAGCATGTGTGCTGGGCATGCTGCGCTGGCCTGCGCCATGTTCAGCTGCGCTTTGGCTCTCGCTCTCGCGCTCACGTCGCCGCTGATTGCGGTACGTGCGGAATACATGACGTGCGGCCTTGGCGTAGCGCCGAAGTTTCCCGGCGGGCCGTCGGCTCAGTTCCTTGGCGCGGGCGGTGTAGGCAGTCGCGTTTTGGTGGATCTTCCACAGGAGGGCGTCAAGTTGAGAGGCCTTTTCGCGAACCAGACGCTCGGCAGCTTCCTTGAGCACGTTGCGCAGCTCGTGAATGACTAGGGGCCGGAGAATATGGTGCAAGACCTTGTGTTTAGACTCGATAATGTTGATTTCTAGCCGGGACACATCAACCGAGACAGCCTGCAGCTGAAACAAGTGGTACTCCGAGTTTGATGTTTTGGCGGCATTTTCTTTGCCCGAAGGCGCGCTCGCCATGACTAGAGACATTGTGACGGCCAGCCCCTCGCCCGGAAGCAACAGGTCTGCAATTCCGGAGTCGGCCATGGGCAAGAAACCCGTCTTGCGGTTCACGTGATAGGCGACACCACGAAGATCGAATTGGATGCCCGACAAAAAAACATCGCAGACCTGCTGCAGTGCGTTTTTATTCTTGGGCTGATGTTGCTGAGCTAGGGACTTTCGATCCCAGTTAATCTTGGTCTCGCTGCGCCACTGAGCTGTGTTTGGCGTAAAGTTGTCGGATTCGAGCACCAGGTTCTCGACAATGACGTCAAAATCAGCGGACAAGAACTCAATGCGTGGCAGCGGAATGTAAGAAATCTTGGCCAGCATCGAGGGCAAAACAACCTCAAACAAGTCTTTTATAAGATGAGGCTTGAACTGGATATGGCCATCCTCCCCCTCGCCCAGGCTCTTGAGGACCTTTTTGGTGGCCTTGGCAAAGGCAGCATTTTGCTCATCTTCGTCAAATTGTAGAGCAATGAATCTGATCTCGTCGGCAATCTGGTCGGTTTGGTGCTTGTATCGGGCACGGAGCAGGGCATGGCCAATGCTAAGGAGCTCCTGCCAATCATCGCTACAGTCGTCCTCGAGGATATATCCGGGGTTTAGTAAGCAGCTTCTGATAAAGCCGTTCATGTCTCCAAACCAGTCGAGAAGATCGTCGTCTTCGTGGGCTGCAGAGCACATGGAATGCACGGCTTCAATGAGGCCGTCCAGCGAGGTCCCGTTGGCAAAACGCTCAATCAAGAGCTTTATCTCATACTCTGCCTCTTTCAAGGCAACCGGGGCTTCGTCGTGGGATTCCCGGAGGGTCTCTTGGCTGTCTTCTGCTAGATTCAGGGCAAAATGCTTGTAGCGCTCGCCCAAGTCCAACAACGCAGTCACAGCCACGCGATAGTCTCCATTGTGCTGGCATTCCTGGAGAATCTTTTTGAGGCGAAAAATAATGTTGTCCTGTCTGGACTTGGGCACTTTGCGCTCAAGATATTCCCTGGCATCTTTCTGCAGCTGCTCTTTGCGGCTCTTTGATTTACGGTTGTCTTGTTGCTTGAGGGCTTTTTCGGTAGGCTTGCGGGTAGCAATCTTGATGGCCTTTTTCTTTATCTCTTTCCCGCTTAGCCGTCGCCGACGGGAGCCTTGGGAGGCAGTGCGATTGATGGTAGTGCGGTCAAAACTGTCGGTGAACTCGCGGGCTTCCAAGCGGCTCTGGTCGATGATATTTCTGGCACGGGTACGAAAGCCGGAGACGTCGGGTTCGGAATACCACACGTTGTCTTCAGCAGGCTCGTCAATCTGGGCCAGGTCGTGTGCCTTGGGCCGAAACACGCGGCTTGCTGTGGTGGCAGCATCCGAGGCGATGTCGCGGAACAAAATGCCGGCATCTTTGACTGATGTGGACATGCATGTTAGCATGGACAAGGATGGCTCTTGGCCGGTTGCCGAACTGACTTACGAAGCTTGCGGAACTGGCCGTTGGTAACAACCAGGTTCGCGAGGACATTCAGAGACCGTAGAGCCTTGGATGCATCTGCCTTGTTTGTCGGACGAGAAATCGGCCGGCCGGGGACTCTCAAGTCATGGCGATCAACGCCTTGCAAGTGCCACCAAGCGTTTTGCAGCAGGTTGCCCTCGTTCTTGGCCAGCAGCAGATTCTGGCCGCATCGGATCAGATCACACAGGTCAGCAATCAAGATGCGCCCGTCACGCGAGACACTGGACGGAGGTTTCTTGATGAAGGGCTGATTCAACAAGCTGTTAACGCCCACATCGATTTGGTCATTCTATGAAGTGGCAGAGGTTAGAGCGCCATGTCCATCAGGGTAGCAGATCGGGCCAGTTTGTGCGTCACGTGACGCCGAGGGCACGCCGGTGTGGTGTGGGCCGGTAAGCGGAGGCGGAGGCGGTGTGGCGTAGCGGGCGAGCGGCTGGGCGGCCGGGCAACGCCTCATTTCCAACTCACCGACGGGCATTTTCCAGCGCGAAGAGCACTGGCAATGCCATACAGCTGCAATTTCCGCGCCACATCGGCATCCTTGACGCTGATATCGGTCGGCCGATTGACTTGTTTTTCCTGCGACAGCGACAGCGACCATGTCGACGGCGATTTCGCCGGGGCTTGCTGGACATGAGCGCCGGGGGCTTTGGTGGCAGAACGCGTCATTGAGCTTGCATGCGCCGCAGACAAATTGCAGCGATGCAGTGCTTCCTGCAAAAGGGAGAAGAAATGCTGTGGGAAGCAGGCGACAGACAGGGAAATGTGGTGGCCGGCTAGTCCCGTGACATACGAGCAACGGTCGTCATGTGAAAACAAACACGCTACGGGATTGAAGAAAAGAAAAATAAAATAAAGGGCGAAATAATAGCAGCAGTGTTCCATCACAGGCGTCGGGATAATCGAGCAAAGTGCCAGTCAATTATGTATTGGCTCATGTATGCATGCCTGCTTAGTCATCCATCCAAGGTCACCCGCCTACTTGTATCGAGTGATGCTTTCAGACGCACGTGTGACTAGAAATAATACAAGCTTGGCCGAGCTCTATCAAATCACCCGAAAATGATTTGTACCAAAAGTAAGTGCCCTCGCCACCAAGTCGTCATCCCCTAGCGCTAGCACACCGGTGTGCCAAAGCCCGCGGTCCAGTACAGCCCGCCCACCACAGGCATCAGTATCGTGAATGCGCCCACAAAGCTGGCCATGCCGTAGACATATGCGCGTTTGGTGCCCAAGGTAGCCAATTCCGCCACCCACGTCGACACAGTAGTCAAGCAGCCGCAGAAGCCATCGCTGAAGCCCTGGAGCATCTGGCAGCCAACAACGCCGTGCGTTGGCGACGCATGCATCACGTCGAAAAACACCCCGAGAAGCGCCGTGCCCGCCAAGTTTGCCGCCAGCGTGCCCAGTGGGTACTTTCTGCCTGCATTCAACGCCGCGAGATGGAACCTGAGAATCGTGCCAAGCGGCCCCATGACCAGGCTGAACAGCGGCTTTCCTCGCCAATGGCCATGAGGCGGAAAAGCCGCCATCAGCGCCGCCCCAGCCCAGAACCCATACCCCAGCAGCGCAACCGCCTTGTCCAGCACTGGGAGCATGCTGTCTGGGAGTCCGTGCATCCCCATGTGCATATGCATATGCCCCAGTGCCCGCGCCGCATGTGTGCCACAGTGGAAGCCCGCCAGCGCCATGGCCGGATGCAACAGCGCAACAGCAGCAAACGCCATGAACGAATCGCCCCCGGCTCGGGCACGCGAGCCTGGCGGCAGCTCGTTGAGAGCCGCAAGGAACGCATCGAGGACAAAGGTTGAAAAGGACGTGAACGAACCGCAAAACCCCGTGGCCAGCCCAATGTACAGCGGAATGGTCTTCTTGGCCTTGACGTACTCGGCAGGCTGCACCAGCCGCGCAGGCTCTCCGTGCCCAGTCACACCGGAACGACCTTCACTCTCGCGTAGAGACTCTTCCCCCGTCTGGCCCGAGAAAGCCAGACGTGCGGGAGCCATCTCGGTGCCCAGAATCCTAGTCTGCACCGTGTCGGCAAAGAGCACGCGCTCTTCCAGAAGCAGTCCCATAATGAAGCTCCCCGCCACGTTCGCCCACAGCACGCCAAACGACACTGGCGCGTTGGGATACTCAGTCAGTCCAACCATGCCCAGACGAGCAAGCACGCCAAACACGGACCAGAAGACAAGGTGGCCGTGGACAATGGTCTGGCTAAGCCATCGCGCCAGCGGTGGCACTGTGGGAGCTCCCGTAGAAGCCTCTGGTGAGGTGGCTGTTGCTGCAGATGGCAATGCATCCGAGGCTTGCCCGGGAGAGCGAGTCATCGCTGGATGCCCTGTTGAGGGCCGAGGCTCGGAAACAGGCGCGCGCAGGCTCTTCAGTAACTGAGGCGTCGATTTTCGAGACTGCACGAAAGCGAAAGCCGCAAGCTGAAAAAAAGGCTCATTTATGAAAGCACATCATGATGGAATCTAATGTCGATCAATGCTGTGAAGACTGTGGAATTCAAGTCAAGAACGCCATCAGTCATTTCGGACAGCAGGTTCGGGGGTTATAGTGATTCCGTAACCCTAAGAAGTGTGTGTGATCTACAATTGAGCCCTTATTTTACCGGCCTCAGGACACGAAGGTTCGTGAATGATTATCTTTACCTGATCCAGCTTCATGTTGGCTCCAATCTAAAGTCTACTATGAAGACCCCTTCGTTTCCATCCCAAATATAGGGAAAACACCAAGAAAAAAGACACAAATACCCCACGCAGGATCAAAAGCTTGATTTAACGACAGTACAGGCGGACTGTGTAACAACGAAAATGACGGCAATTTGTGTTGTATAGAATATGAGGCGAAAGGGTTGCTGGAGGACACTGGACGGGAAACAAAGAACAACAAAACCACAAATAAAGCCAAGCCATAGTCTACGCGATTCTATGTTTGTGCGAAGAACAACCACCACCATCGTCATCACACGCGCAATCTCACGCCACAGCTTCATGTTTCTCAAAGAACCGCGACTCCTGCACACGCTGCCTCCCGTACCAGTGCTCTGGTATAGGATCTGAGCTGGCCTGTACAGAGCAAGTTTCCCACATCGTATCGCCACCCTCCTCCAAGCATTCGGCATTGCTCTGGGGACCATCTTGTTCCAGGCCCGTGGCACTAGAGAATCGCCGTGTCAGCTTTCTGAAGCCTCGGTCGACAGGCTCCACTGCAGGGCGCTTCTGGATACAACTCAACGTATCCGGTGACTCCCACACAGGCTGTGTTGTCGGCTTGCCGTTCGGGTCGTGCCACCACTGGCGTACGCGGGCCGTCTCGCGGAACTGGTCGATGGCTGATCTCTTGCTCTTACGCGAGGGAGCAGTTAAACCCGGGCTCTGTTCCCAGCTCGGTGGCCCGTCTTTCAACTTCTGCTGCGGCTTGTGTTCCGTGTCACTATCATCAATGACGATCGGTTCCTACTCGGTGCCGTTGACGATGTTCTGAATGCGCAGAGGAGCAATCGACTCGGGCTGAGAACTGTGAAAAACACCAGCCACGCCACGGGGCTCGCTGCTCGGCCGGCTTTCAGCCATGAGTATGTACTCAAGACTCATGGTCATGCTAGTGGCTGGTTCCTGGCTCCCATCTCCCGAAGTGTCTGCAGAATTGGCATTAGAAATCTCAGGCGAGGACAACTCGCTGGTCAGCCCAGGGCTACCATATGCCGAACCAAAAGCGTCAGCCACTGGCAAGGGGTCTGCTGAGCGGCCATCTCCAGAACCAAGGCCGGTGGACTTTGAACCAGACCAGTAAGAAAGATCAGGAAGAGCATCGGGCTCAAAGCTTTGCCTCCGGAGCTCCTCGCGACGCTCCTTGGTCTCAAGAATGGCCTCCTCATCGCTGTCCTGGCTGCTCTCTCGCTCAACTTTAACGCGCGGAGTAGCCAGCTCGGCCAAGTCTCCATCCGTGATGCCAATGCCCTTGTTCTGGTGGCCTTCAGAGTTGATCGGTGGACGCTTGCGCTTCGTGGTGTCGATTGCGGCCAGAGGGCGCACCAACTTCTGGGCATGAATCACGCTGCCGATGCTGTGGACCTTGATGGTGATATCAAACCCAATGTTGAGCTTGATGCGCTCAACAAAGGTCCTGCACGCCATGCAAGGAGCACGAGAAAGCAAGATTTCAAAGATGGGCTTCTCAGTGACCCAGATGACCTTCTTGGCTCCATGCAAGTCACGAACAGTGATCTTGTCCATCCTGTCAATGTGCCAGTTAGTCTGGGACATTTCGAGAATGACAGCAACCATAAAGGTTGCCAGCTTAACCTCGACATGGGCAGCATGCCAATCACCCTTCTTTTCGGCGTGGAGATTGACATTGCCGTCAAAGATACTGCGCAGGTTAATCTTCAACAGGCCAGCCAGATGCTTGACCCAGACAGGCCACTTTGGGCTGTTGAGAATTCCTGTATTCTTGCCACAGGTTAAGCCGGCAATGGTTGTTGAGAGAGGGCTCCATTGGCCAGAAAGGCTCCTGAAACGAAGCATGCCAATGACTTTTGTCTTGGGAACGGGACTATCGAGCTTGATAGTGATAGTTTCTTGGGTCCTTTTGGCCGTGTTTGTCAAAGCTGACTCGGTGGTGACTTGTGTAGAGACAATGCTCATACCGTGCTCAGTCTCGACAAACTTGAGCTCAGTGAACTTCTCTTCCTTTATGGGTGTGGGCGGAACAGATTCGGTAGATGCAATTTGCCCGTCCGGGGTGGTACAGAGTTTTGGGGTGCTTGGGCGCGAGAGCGATTGCGACTCATTAGAAGGAAACACTTCATTCTTCACAACTGAGACGGGCTCGTTATCATTAACAGCTGGCTCGGGGCTTTGGCTGGCTGTCGGAGTGGAAGCAGCCGAAGTGTGAGTGCCGATAGCCATGGTGCTGATGGTGATGATGCAAATCGTGCGTAGATTGAAGGCGAGAGATAATGAGAGGGTAAAGATGAAAAGGATTCAAAAGAAAAGACAGAAGAGAAGATGGAAGATGACAAACTGTGGAGCAAATGCAGCGTTGATGTCCATCCATAACAGGCGATACTGGGCGTCCAATGGTCGATGATGATCGAATGGATCAATCGTTGCCATCGAACGAAGCGGTGAGTCTACCACAGACAGAACGATAAAGATACCAATAGGAAATGATATAACGCTGTGATAGAGTGAGATGTGTCCAGGAATTGATGGAAGAGAAAGTCTGCCCCAAACACCCAGTCGAGCATACTCAATGGAATGGCAGGCTGCTTTTCATAAGAGTAGACGGTGGCCAACCGCACAGCGTTGACTGTTGCCGCCAGCTACTGAAGACAGCGAGAGAACGAGTCACTCGTGTTTACAGAGATGGTAGTTGTCTACTTGCAGCATCCTATATCATCCTAATGCGTTGCCAGCCTGTATGTTTGGTGGTATTGCTGACTAGTGCCCCAAGCCACGACAATGCAGCGGGATGGGCTTGTAGCTGCCAGCCTTGTCACCGTGCAAGGAGGGTCCTGTAAACAGCCTCATGTGAGCTTGCTGTATCTGCAGCATATCATGTGACACTTGTATTCCATTGCCAGCTCTTGTTCTTTGATAACATCAACCCAACGCATTCGCCACTCTGTCCATCTTGAATTTAGACTTCTCGATTGCAATAATCAACCACTCGCTGTACCTACCACGGCTTATCCATCCATCAGAACTGCAAACGGCACGTCTTGAGAGTCACTTCAGCCCTTATGCCGTCCCCAATATTGCTCTTGTTAGCATCGTTAGTATCAAGTTCTTGATGTTGTGAAGCCATATTCATCCTCCTCACCCTCCTTCAACATGTCATCACAAGTTGGTGCCCATCCACCTCGCTAAGCCAAAACAGACTGCTGCTTGAGGGCCAGGACAAAGAATCCAGACCAGGGCACAGGGACCTATCAAGGCTCTGTAGACTGCTATACTGCTTTCAGTATTATATTCAAATGCACACTAAAGTAGTTGATGTTAGACCAGAGCATCATCTACAGAACCCTAGTCCTAGATCAAGGCATGTGCTATTACAAGCTTGCCTAGGGTTAGCACCACACACATCTTGCAACCGTGATTCATGTACCAAAGTCACACCATGCCTACACACCACAGACCGCAAGAGGCTTTCTACCATCAAGACAATGTCGAGGAACAGCTGTTACTCTCTTCATGCTTCACCCGTTGATGAGCCGTCTAATTGCGCCGTGATCTCATAGTAAAGAAAACAAGAAAAAAAAAGAATGGTACAGAAACAGCCTGACCAACTCCATAAACAGATAGATCCTTGAACTCCAGTTCCTGATTTTTTTAATGGTTCATTTAACTTTTTTGGTGTTATACATGAAACATTTACTCGTCATCCTCCTCCTCGGCCTCCAGGGTGGTCTGGGCGATACCTGAGCGCATAGTTAGCATCATCCATCAACTCTGAGCAAGATTTAATCATAAACTTACGGTCCAGATCACGCTGGCCAGCCTCGGTGATGCGGCGGCCACCCTTCTCCTCGTCCTGCTCAAGGACACCAATCTTCTCCAGAGCCTGGAAGATCTTGCGGTCGACGTTGCCGGAGGCATCAATGTGCTTGGAGGGACGGACACCGCGGTTCTTGGCGGTACCGTGGACCTTGCGGAGGCGGCCGACACCGACGGTCTTGCGCAGGTAGACGTGGCGGGCGACGGAGGCAGCACGGACGTAGAACCAGTCAATGTTCTGGGGAGGCAGCTCACGGCTTGAGCCGGTCTTCACGGTATCAACCCAGCCTGCATATCAGTTAGTAAAGAATCGCTACCTCTTTGGTATAGACGAAGTGTGTTCTTACCGGGAATGGGCAGCTTGCCCTGACGCTTCAGGAAGGCAGCATAAGCGCCAATGAACTTCTGCGCCTACATTTCACAAGATCCGCTATTAGCAAATATTCCGTCATCAGAGGTCTTTCGACCCCCTCACGCCTGCTCCATGGATCCCGTATGTGTGTTGTCATCGAGAAACTGTGAAAACACAGATCTCCTCAGCCAGTGTCGAGGCCCTTGTCCACGTCGAATAGAATATTGTCGCGAATGCATCGTATCGTATCACTGTCGAGTTCGATTGCCCAGAGAGGTCACATCAGTTCCAGCACCTCAAAAGCACAGATATCTGATGTGATGTCCAAGGAAACTCATGTATTATTTCGACATGGTCTTCGGATTGGGTTGTGTGGTTGCAACAGGCTGAGCTGACTTTTATCAAAAAGCCAGACTCCAATGTTCGTCGATTCTCGCATTATGAGCGACGTATCAGTTTGGCCCCTCTCGTGCATATCGCAAGCTCGTAGTGTATCGTGCAATGTTCGGTAGTCGATAACTTCAGTGTTCGTCGCGACAAAGGGCTTGGGACTCGTGGCCGGGACTTCTGCATTTTCAGGTCATTTTTTTTCAAGGGAAGTTCAAGGAAAACCTACATCAACGTCGCGAACGGAAACACCACCGTACATTTTGACTGATTTTTTATGGTCGGAAAGGACTTAAAAAAAAAGAGGTTTTGGGGATGTCGTGAGACTGGGGCTGTTCAGAAGAAAAGAGAACCAGATATTATCGACTGCTCAACCCCCCCGTTCGACGCTAAGCACCGAGAAAAAAAAAGCAGTTTGTGTGTGGAGTTTCCGCTTTGGGCCTGCCTAGGGCTCATGGCTCCACTTCAAGGTGGCGCGGTTCAACTACGGCTAAATGAAGATGGCTAGGTGGGGCTTTCAAGCGAGATTATGTGATTCTTCATGTACAGAGCGTAAGTGCATTAAGAAGCGGATAGACGAAGTCAAAGAGTGAAAGTCGACGATAGAAAGACTCGCTCTATTAAATATGATGAAAGATTGATACAGAAAGTGTTTTTTTCCCTGAACGCCATGCTATAGTTTCCCTTCTTTTAGATTGACTTAACCCTCCTCAGCATCCATACCGTCGTGTCTTCTCCGGTTGCCACTGCCGGGACCTCTAGGTCCACGCTGAGTCTTTCCGCCTCTCTTGTTACCTTTGCTTTCCTGGAGCTGCTTCATCTCCATCTTGGCATGGCGCTGGGCCTCCTCGACGCGTCCCTGGAAGACCATAACTTCATTCTTCTCGGTGGGGTACTCGGGGAACTTCATTCCCAGCGCCGCCTCAATACGAGTGAAGATTTCGATATCGTACTGCGTCATGATGGTGATGGCAACACCAGACTTACCCGCACGGGCCGTACGACCAACTCTGTGCACATAGGTTTTGCTGTCCTGGGGCAGGTCGAAGTTGATGACTAGATCAACTTTGGGAATATCCAGACCACGAGCAGCAACGTCGGTTGCCACAAGAATCTCGCGAGATCCAGACTTGAACTTGTTCAGGGCACCCAGGCGAGAGGTCTGTGACAGCTGACCATATAGGGGAATGGCACCAAAGCCAAGAGTACGCAACAGAATCGAAATGCGCTGAGCTTCGTACTGTGTGCGTGTGAAAACGATGGTTGTCTGGCCAGCAAACTCGGTGATGAGGTATATCAGATAGGTATCTTTGTGCATGTGCGGGATGAAGATGTAGTTCTGCTTCAAGGTTGAAACAGTCTGGTACTTGTTGGCACTGATGCTGACGCGAACAGGGTTGCGCAGAGACGCGCGCTGCAGCGACTCGATCTTGGATGACATGGTAGCCGAGAACAGGTAAGTGTTGCGCTCGCGGGGCAGGAACTTGAGGATCTTGTCGAGGATAGGACCAAAGTCCATGTCCAGCAGTCTGTCGGCCTCGTCCATAACCAGGTACTTGAGGGAGCGTAGTGAGAATCCCTTGGTCTTCTCAAGATGGTCAAGAATACGACCGGGCGTGGCAACAATGACGTGGGGCTTCTTGCTCAGCGCAATCGACTGCGTGATCATGTCCAAACCACCAATGACAACGGCACAACGCAGCGCGATTTGCGCACCAAGGGCATCAAAGACTTGGCCAATCTGGGTAGCCAGCTCACGAGTAGGGGCAAGGACTAGAGCGAAGTAGGGCTGAGGTTTGTCGAGAAGGGCTTGGAGAATAGGAATCGAAAAAGCAGCAGTCTTTGCTAGTTTGTTAATATCAAATATGCAGTCTTTCGAGTCTGAGTATAGCTTACCTTTCCACTACCAGTCTCGGCCAGACCAATGATATCACGGCCAGTGATGGCGGCAGGAATCGCCTTCTGCTGGATAGGAGTGGGCTTCTTGTAGCCAAGGTTATCGCAAGCTTCGCACAGCGCATCGACAACACCCTAAAGAATTGAATTAGTCCATGTGCTTGGATCAACATGTAGTTGTTAATAATCTCGCAACATACCAGCTCCCTGAAGGTTTGTGCTTCCTTTTCTTCCTCCTCTTCGCCATCTTCCTGCTTGTCTTCTTGCTCGGGGCTTTCCTCAGACTCGGATTCTGACTCAGCTTCGGCCTCGGCCTCAGCATTAGCCTCGACTTGCTTGGCAGAAGACTGTTCTTCTTCTTCGGATTCGGGTTCTTCCTCTTCAGACTCTTCAGACTCTTCCACGGGTTGACGTGCAGGCTTTGCAGCCTTCTTCGGTAGCTCTTGAGCCTTGGGCTTTTCCGTGGCAGAAAAAGTAGCAGTAACAAGCTTTGTGACAGAGCTCTTCTTCTTCAGCGCCTTTGCCTTCATCAGCGCCTCGATCTTGGCCTTGTCGCGCATCAGCTTCGGCGTCTTCTTCGCCTTCAGGCCCTCGGCATCATGCGAAAGCTTACGCTTCTTCACGATATTGGTCGGCATCTTTCAGCGGTGTTTTGTATGCAGTTTCTGGTATAGTAGTCGTTGCGATATGTATCAAGTTGAGTAGCTTGTCGATTTAATGTTTTGCTGGCCGCTCAAGGATGGAGCAGTGTTTATTAATCGTCACTTTCTACACCTTCACAGCATTGCATCGCCAACTGGGAGGGAAAAAAAAAGATTAGGCGGTGGGCCTAAGAGTCCGGCAGAATTCGCCACCGCCCTTTGAAAGCTGCTAACCCTAGTATGTCAGGTTTAACCCTAAATATGGCGCATCTCGGCGCAATTGGGTATGATGTGCTCTTTTGCTACTTGAGGAAAGGCCGCATATCAGGTGAACAAAACGGACAGGGTAGACAAAAAGAACAATCGCGAAAGAAGAGCGTGAAGTAGATCTAAAATATATTTTATTCTTTTGTCTTGTTTTAGCAAAGGAAACCTAAAACCTTGCTTATGGGTATCAATATCAACTGTGACGCATTTAAATGTGACCCTCCTGTCCAAGCCTATCCCGATATATCGCCATCCGTCGTTACATGCAACGATCAACATGACCAATGCATACCTTTTTTTAAGCCCACTTGGCCAACAGAGCCATCACACCAGATCCAAAGGCCACGCAGGATATAGCAGCGAGCTTGACCCGGATAGGTGAGCGGTTCATGTCCTCGTTAAACATAAACTCGTGAGCAAGAAGCTCGACCAGGCCAGTGTACATGAGGATACCGCCCGAGATAGAGTCGAAGATACCGTTGATGAGGGTCTGGGTGTTGCCGTTGTTAGGGCGAGAACCAAGACCAGCAGCAATACCAATGGGGGTGGAGACTGAGTACATGAGCGACAGCAGGAACGGCCACCAGCCACGGCCTTCGGGCCAGTTGACAGCAGCTAGACGAGAGCCGATACCGAGACCCTCCATCAACTGATGGAAGATCAAGACAATGGTTAGGATGACAACCTCGTCAGTAGTCGACAGAACCAGACCGATGAAGACACTGTGGAAGATGACACCGAACTCCAGAATCAGGATAGCAACGATCTGTCCAGAGAAAGCAGCGTTGCTGACAGGCCCATGCGATTCAATGTGAGGGCCATGGCCATGGGAGTGAGGCAGGTAGCTCAGATCGGCAGCCTGGGGAGGTAATTCTCTCTTCTCAGCAGGAGTCTCGTTGTCGGAGATGCTGCTAGTGGGGGCAGCCTCATCGGCGAGGGCATCGGTATGGGCCTTGGTGTGAGAAGCAGAGCTAGCCATCTTGCGGGAAATGGAATCACTAAAGTGGTTGGCAAGGGTTTCAATGACTAGCATGAGCAGGATGGTCATGAGAGCAATGAAGAAGACCCAGTCATATTCGCCAAGCTGGTCGGCAAGACATTCGCTGTGAAGAGCCTCGACGGCAGGCGACAGCAGATGCATCCAAGCGGTGGCAATAATAACACCAGTACCAATGAACTTGAAGACGAAGAACATTTTTTTGGGCGAGTACTTGGTGTTCATGCGACCCAAGAAGATGGGGAGGAGAGCGCCAAAAAGCGAGGCGGCCATAATGATGAAGATGGCGGCAATTCTCAGGCCGCGACGTTGGAGGTCGACCTCGGTCGAGCACTCGATCTCGTGTCGGCGGTGAACCATGTTGTGTTCGAAGGCCATGTTTAGCGTTATAGAAGGAGAAGGAGAAGCAGTTTGGAAGAAGGAGAACAATATTTTTGAAGCTGGGCGGAGATAACAAGCCAGACCAGGCAAAGAAGACAGACTGAGACTAGATGGTAATGCGAAGGGGTCTCTTGAGCCTTTTAAGCTGGTGGTCGTTGAGAGAATAGGCGGGAGCGGGCAGATCTTGGCAAAGGAAGGGCCAAGAGAAGAAGACAAGAACAAGGACAGAGAAGAGGAAACGTAAAGGCAGAGATAATGAGGGCGTGTATACAGAGCAGTCAATGTAGCACAACGTGGGTGTGTGTGTGTGAGAGAGTGAGGAGAAAAAGATATGTCGACGGCAGGTGTGAAGAAGCCTGCGCAGCTATATGGAGGCTTGTAGTAGTCTTGGCACTCTGGCGGAGGAGAAGAGAAGAAACGGAGGAGGACAGGAGGACAAGGAGCAAAGGAAAGGGAGAGAGGGGGAGAGAGAGAACGAAAGAAACTTGAGTAGACGTCTGCAAAATTTGTACTCGCCCTTGGGACACACGGGTTCTCGTCTAGATTGAGGATGGGATACTCGGGTACATGGGGATGGAGGTTTTCTGTTTCCTTTTTCGCACAGAAACCAACAAAAAAAAGGCACGAGAAGAAACGACACACAGGACAAGATCGTGAATGCGCCACAGAGTCGTAGAAAGCCACAGTTCGGCCAGTTGCTTGTTGATGTCGCCCTGGAGCTGCGTCGGCTGAGGCCAAGATAGAGCGAGGAAAAGAACAAGTTGGCGGGGGAGAATACATGAGAAACGCACATGGGGGGGGGGCACGTTAGAGACTTACAAGGACACTTACAAGAACCTTGATGGCTCGTTGCACTAAGAGAAAAAAAAAAAGGTGTATAAAATACATGGATGCATGTCTCTGGCCTTTGGTCTTATGCAGGATGTACACTATACAATGGGCCGTAACCAAAAGGCTTGCCCTGCCATTGGCTGAAGAACCAGGCGAGCGCTGCAAGGTAAGCCTGCGGCCAGGTTGATGTATTTTACTAGGCCAAGATGCATGAGAACCTTGATGGTCCGTCTCTGTAGCAAAGCTGGACAACAGCTTTCCCAAGGCCCCAAGTCATGGGTACTTGACTTGTTGATGTAGAGCACTTGATGATGGATGTCTTGGAAACATCCAAGCTCTAGTTTGACAACTTTCTAGTTTAATGAGAATTGGCGTTGGAACAGGCTTTTGCGGGAGTGCCCGTGCTGCCGCACTGCGCAACTCTATGATGGGCGCAAGAGCCACCCGGCTTCAAAGCTGATAGCTGATTTCAGCGCATCCTCTCCCTGTGCCTTGGCAGATGATACTGGTGCTTGTACTTGTACGTGTATTGGTGAAGATCAGCGGGGCGAGAGTGGGTTCTTCAAGACAATGATGTTGCGTCGGCGTCAAAATGTAGACAATGTGTGTGGGTGTGGATGTGTGGATCATACACGCACAGGCGCAATTGGAGAGCATAACAAGTATTAAGAGCAGACCCTAAAGAGGCCGCTGGCAACACAGACGCTTCGATAAAAATTGAGTGATATAGTTGCGGCTTCTTTGAGTTCCTCTCTTCCTCTCCCTGGCAAACTTTTCTTTTGGCCATCAGGGTGCTCGTAAACTCGGAACTTCATTTAGCTGGGTGTCTGTCGCGAACAACTGCCATCAGCTGTGGACACCTGCCAGCTCTTGTGATACCTCCAAACAAACAACGACGAGCGTTGCCAATCCGAGTCCTCCACGACAAGAGCCCAGGTCTTGTCGTCTTTTACATCCCGGCCAGACGGAAGAATTCTCACTTCTAAAACATAACCACCTAAATCTCATTTATTATCACCATCTTCAGACATGTAAAACCTGCCGGCTTGAAACCTACCGGCTTGAAACCTGCCGGCTTGAAACGCGCATGCTCAAGCCAAAGTTAATGACCGTCCATCCAGCTACGCATGTCACTCGGCCTGCTTCACCTGGCCGGCCAAAACGCCCTACAACCTTTGCCAAGGTACTATTGATGGTCTGCGGGCCGCCTTTGTACTCGCGGTTTGCCCCTCCGCGCGTTTCCATTCTCTCTATAGAACAACGCCTCTGTAACACTCTGTCCGCCCCTTTCGGATAGACGCTTCCGCCAGCCAAATATGACCACCTGGTGCTACTAGCTGGATCTTACTTCATTCCTGTACATCTGTCTCATGTCGTGCTTCGAGAAGCCAGCCCTGTGCGCTTCCTCTCGTCGCTTGTCTTGGGTTGTCACATGTCACCTGTCATGTTTGAGCCCTTGGCCATGATCGGCGAACTGCCGAGGGGCGCGTAGGGCAAAGAAAAGGCAGTTCAGGCTCAGAGAGACGTGGGAAAATGCCGAAAGGGACAAGGCGATCAACAGGGAGTCAAGGGAGTACCAAGGTTGCATTCACTCAAACTTACTTCGCTGAAAACCTCCCCTTGGGTCTCTTGGGGGACCTGATAAATACACTCCTCTGGCCTTGTGTGTATGCCTGGCAGTACTGAATCATATTAGCATGGCATGTCGTTCCTAGTTCTAAAGGATCTGTTGCATAGAAGGGGAGAGAAAAGGAAGTAAAATATGAGATGACAGGTCTTGGAGGAATCTGATTTCCGGCATCAATGTCCCTGTGTCGTGTCATATTTGCTTGTTTGTGTTCTGACGTGCACCAAGACACTTCTTGGGCCAGAATGGTAGTCTCCTGATGCTTCGTGATGGCAAATGTCGATATGTCATCGGTCCTTCCATCGCAGTACTGGGCTGTCTTGATCGGAAGTCTCCTGATAGCCTTCCGTATGGTTACATGAACGACCACAAACAACCACAAACGGGAGAGAATGATGAGTTCTCGATTTGTCTTAGATTACAGACCTCGTCAAGTGGCGATATATTCAGGATGTACAAGCCCCAAAAACTCAAAAACAAGATGAGCATTCCCGCCATGTCAACAAGTTCCCCGTTAGCTGGTAGCCGTTAACCGGACATACCGTGTAATAGAGGCCACATGATAAAGGCGAGCAGCAATATAGTCTCACACAAACATCACGGGGCGGTGTGATGGACAGAGACGAGAATGTCCCAAGCAGGTCATGTTGAGTGTCGTGAATGGATGATTTAACAATCGAAATGTGACCATAAGTACAACCTACCAATCGCGGAATCGTTGTAGAGAAATTTTCTCTCCCTCGTTCTTCCGATACGAAGCCCAAAGCAGCATGGAACAAACAAAAGCACAACGCACTCCTCAAAAGTGTGCAAGAGTGTGGTCGGAAGAGATGCGTGATATGCAAGATGCCTCTCTACGAAGAGTACTGCACCTCCAATCCAATCGTTCGGAACGGCTGATCGCGTCTCCGAAAATCAATTGCAAAGCCCAGTCCAAAGAGAAGGGCCTTTACACGGCCCTCCCACAAAAGCCCAATCCTCATATTCTGATCCAGGCGAGCCTTGATCACTGCCCTGTAGTCCTCCGAGTCACTGCCCGACGGCGTAACGAGAGGACTGGCATCTGTAGCTGCAGGAGAAGCATCATCGCTAGCAGCAGAAACAACAGAAGTGGTGGCAGAAGCAACAGGAACGGAACCCTTAGCAGCGTTCGTTGCAGCCAATGACTCCTCCTGTGGTCTCTTCAGGGACGTGGGCCCGGTGGTTGGTGGTGCAACGTACACAGAGATCGGTGCGGGAAGCGACGTAGAAGGAGTAGACTGAGGCGAAGAAGGAGCTGGAGAAGACTGAGGCGGTGAAGACTTGGTGCTAGCGACGGAAGACATGGCAGCTGTGGCAGCGGCAGAAGCAGGCGGCTGATCAAGACGCCATTCCATCTTGGCCTTGAAACTGCGTTCGAAATCGGATGTCTGCGGTACAAAGGACGTTACAGATGCGTTGTTTTGCGCATCCTGTGCTGATACAGGCTTCTTTGTGAAACCAGAGGCTTGTCCTGCTGGCGGGGTTGATTTCTGGGATGTCATCGTCATGTTTTCTGTCTGCCTTTGACCAGATGTCTTCCTTGCGCCAACAGCTTTCTGAGACTTGGGAGGAATGATTGACGTGCTTCGCGCCATGTCATCAGACATGGTGGTATCTCTTGATGGGAAGCCCTTTCTCCAGAGCTCAACACCCACCAGCCAGTCACTCTCATAACTATACACGTTAAAGTCTAGTCTCGTGCCCAGCGTGCAAAGCTTCCCTGCCATGACAACATAGCTAGCACTGATGCTGCCCATGAGAGGGTTGATGGTCAGCGTCGCCGTGAGCGGCGTGCCCATGTGCTCTGGCAAAGTGGCAAAGCGGGCACCGAGGCTGATTCCGCCGCTCTTGTTCAACGTGCCGTAATATATCTCAGCACCGGTGCTAAAGCGCCCGAAAATGCGCTCGCGCTCGCCATCGCCGGGGAATGGCAACGGTGCCTTTTCGTCGTGCGCATGGAAGTTGTAAATGCCGCGCAGACCCAGCAGCCCGCCGTCTGAAGACGCCAGCCCCTCCACTGCATAGCGGCCGACGTCGTACTGCACCAGGCCCAGCACCGTCCCGCCGTTACGCAGTGTTTTGGACGATACCGCACTCAACTGCACCTGAAGCGCGGGGGACAGCTTTTTCACAACGAGAGCCTCAAGCATCGATTGCGGCAGGTATAGCCGGCCGTACAGCAGCGACGGATAGGAGACAGTCGGCGCCGCATTGGAGCCGGTGGATGGTGTTCTTGATGTCGAGGAAGCGGTGTTGAGCGGTGAGAGAGCGCGGTACGATTGCATCCGCGAAGGCAACGATACCTTTTCTGACTGGGGGGTGAAGTACCGCTGGACGGGGACAGAGGAGTAGAGGTACGATAGCGAGCCATCGACAATTCCAATGGTGCCGAGCTCATAGGATGTCGCGAACTGGGGCGTTGCGAGGGAAGACAGGGTCATATGCAGACCTTGGGGCGTGTAGAAATTGAGAAGGCCTGGGTTCCGATCAAGAGTCAGTATTCGCGCCGGAGAAGTCCGGCCCATCCGTAGAGAAAGACAACCAGACGCTAAGAGGGATGTAGACGCATACCATCAGCAGTGACATCAAGCGAAGAATATGAATTATCCCGGTGCCAGCCTGTAGCATCGTAAAAGGCCTTTTGCACGGCCTCCATGAATTCTCTCATCTTCTAGGGCACGTCTTGTTTGTTCGGTTGTGGGAGCCCACAGAGGGGATGGGATCTGCTGCTGCTATACCACGCTAATCATCTATGGCGCAGCTCTGAATGTCTCTTGTTGGGACATTGAAGACTCCCAGAAACCGTGCAACTGGCAAATGAGCTTCACGAAGCTTCCCTGCAACTTTCTTGCTGACGTCGTTTGGCCAGTGGACCGAGTTCGGGTAAACTACGGCTCAAAGTAGCGTTAGCCCTATCTCACAACTCCCCTGTTTGGGTTGGTCCCATTTTCCTTGTGGTACACTGCGAGACTTGGGGCTATCTTGCAAGCAGCCTGACAAGAGGATACACAATACTTTTCTATTTATACTATGTCGAGCATTGGAGCTGAGCTGCTTGGTTGTCTCGACAGCTATGTCATTGCACCCCCTCAATCGTCTTCTCCGATAGCGTGTATTGGGTGATCTCTACGTCCATATCACTTCGTTCCTCCTAGCGACACCATGCACTCATGTCATGGACTTCGAGGACACAGTGTGGTTATAGTAGCCGGTGACAGTCCAGGCGAGAGAGTGGCCGCTGCATGTGGTGATGCCAATGGTGTTGTGAAGCACCGAGTGTTCGGATAGGCCCGAGTACCCGTCAAGGAAGCTTTGCAGCATGCCAGCCACATCGCTCGTGGTGAATCTGTAGATTATAGGTTAGCTGTGTGCGCTTGTGTATCATCCCCGTCCGTCGTGACCAAGTTCCTACCTCAAAGTATCGCTTGTTCCGATTTTGCGAATCACTTGAACGTAGCAAGAGCCCAGGGCGGCCAAGGGTGTCAGCTGGTTCAGCTCCGTCACGAGAAAGTACCCCGGCTCGCGCTCGAGATACTTTACAAGATCGACACAGTCGCCGCGGCGAGCTAGAGGGCCAAAGTCAATGCGGTAGAACTGGGCAGTACTGATTTGGCAGTAGCCTACGGTGTCTTCTTCAAGAAAGTACTTGATATCGCGAGCAGAGCTTCTGGCCGCAGCAGGCGTAGGAATCTCTGTTTGTTCAAAGCGATGTGCGAGTATGTTGGCCCCTTTGCCACGCGGGCCCGTTAGGCTAGTGACAGGGCGGTAGATTTTCTTTTCGGGATGGCGGGAGTTGTCGGCGTTGATGTCAAGCTTGAGATACGCCTCGCTGGGTCTCGGGATAATGTCGATCTTCTTGTATCCCTGGGTCTCGGCGCGGCGGGATCTACCTTCAGCCTTGGTCAACTTGCAGTATTCATTCATGCCGGCACGGTGGGCACCATTGCCAACGCTGTTCTCATGGATGCAGTCATTGACGGCATGCTCTGCTCTGACACCGAAGTCGTCTTCCTGAGATTTCTCATGATGATACTCCACAGCCAGGGAGGCATCAACATTGTTGAGAGGCTTGTAGCTCTTGGGGATCAGTTCCTTAGAGTACGGCGATGGAAACCCCGTTCTTCCCGTCTTCTGAACGAAGTCATCGGCAGTGGTGTCACTGGGCAAGAGGGGCGCCAGAATTTGCGGCCCGGGACGGCTAGCTTGGGTGTTGCTCAGCGGCACGGCCGACACCAAGACGGGAAGCAGTCCGAGAAAAAGGATACACCTCATGGTGGGAGCGGTGGAGTTAGCGGTGGTGAGTCTGTGGTGGTAAAGGAGGGTGTGCTTTCTGCTGCCAATGCAAAAGGAAAGGCCAAGCGATTCAAGGAGAATCAGAGAGGACGCGGTTTATCTGCACTATTATGGTAAGTTTTCTCGCGGGATCTACAATGCTTGTCGTGGTATTCTCCATGAGATGAAATACAATCCTGCCATGACTCTACTCTGGTTTGCAGACGGCAGTCAACATGAGACTGAATCAGCCACCAGTCTCCCGCAGAGCATCGTAGTGAGCAAACAGCGATATTTTGGTTTCCATTCAGACTAAGCGGCTGTCCAGACGCAAAAACCCTATGCCAGGTGGAAAACACGGCCCGGGCCAGAAGACTTCCGTGTGCTTGGTAGAGCAGGGCGGGTTGGATGTTGATTGATGGAAGCTTTCGTCAAGCCATCAACATGCAGTTGTGCCAAGACACATCTTCTGTACTACAGGCATGTGGTTAATAAGCCATATATCAACAAAAGCTTGTTTGATTACACGGGAAGCGCATTTTGTAACCAAGCCTCCGACACGCCAGCATCTGCAGTCTGGACTGCCTCTTGTTAGATCTTAGACAAAGGCTGCTAATCGTCCGCGTTCGCAGCGGGCTACAAACGTGTCCAAGTAGCCATTATTAGCCGGGCGGATGCAAGTGGCTGGCTGAACGACTATCTCTGTTGATGTGAC
Organism: Thielaviopsis populi; assembly: GCA_017591655.1. NCBI lineage: Eukaryota > Fungi > Ascomycota > Sordariomycetes > Microascales > Ceratocystidaceae > Thielaviopsis > Thielaviopsis populi. Next base: position 7,285 of record JADILG010000135.1, on the reverse strand, counting down.
CAGTACGGGGCTGTGCCGTGCACTTGCTGGATTACCCCGCTCCAGAGACAAACAACTGCCGATGTCCAGGGCAATGTTATGATGTGTACGTGCACGTGCGTGGCCATGTACCACTGTCAGCACATCTTGCATTGCTTGCACATTGCCATGGGCCATGTTGTGATCACACAAGTGCGGATTGCAGAGATTGCGGGAGAAGATGAACAGGAAAAGAAAGGGCATGACCATCATTGAATAAACAAGAAACAAAAGTAACCAAGAAAATGTAAAGAAGAAAAAAGGCTTCGGTGATATCACTTTCTCACCACAATGGCACGGCAAAATAAAAACAAAAAAGAACATGAACAAAAAAACATGACAGCACATCAGCCGTCCCCCGCCCACTGCCCTCCCCCCCCGTCACTGACCCGACTCAGCCATCAAGCCGGAGATGTGCTGAACAGACCGGTCCAATTTTCATGGACAAATGCTCCGTCGTCGAAGATTGTCATACTGTGGTGCTGAGATGAAAGAAGCCCGGAAACAATGGCCATATGTGCCAAACAATATGTCCGCCTACCAACCACATGTTGCTCTACTACTCAACAACCTACACCACCTCCTGTAGCATCAGGCCCTGGTACTCGCCATGGACAGCGGTTTCAGGGTCGGTGCAGTTGACAGGCTTGTGGACACGCAGGAACGACAGGAAGTAGTCCTCCAGCGGCAGCAGGTTCAGCAGAATACCGTTAGCGTTCCATGCAATGCCGCAGACAATGCCACCGGCCACAGCGTCGAGAACAAAGTGGTTGGCGGTCGAGATGATGGCAGTGAGAATCAAGCTGGGGTACGACAGGCCAACAACAACGATGGCGATGCGCTTCCACGACGAGGCGCGGAGGCCGGCGATGGGGAAGGTAGCAACGGTGAGACCAATCAGCAGAGAGTAGCCAAAGTGCAGCGAGGGCATGGCGGCTAGAAAGGAGAAAATGAGAGTTAGAACATGGGGCAATATGACGAATGGGTGTGGGTGGGTAGCATGAGCTTAGCACATTGTCGACAACTTACCATACTGGTTGCAGAATCTGTTGGTGGTCCACACACTGCTCTCTCCGGCGGTGCTGTGCACGGTATCGACAAAGCCAAAGCTCTTGGCCTCGGCAGCATCCTCTCCGTTGTAGGTAGGGTCGCTAAGCAGACGGGGAGGCATGCAGGGCCAGATGGTGAAGATGCAAAAGGCGATCAGGTTGCACAGAGCCATGGCGCGACGACGAGACTCGTACAGGCCAGGACCAGCCCAGCCCAGGATATCAGTGGTGGAGCCGTTGGCAAGAGAACGGCGCTTGCTAGCGGTGGTGAAATAGTACAGCAGAACCAGGAAGAGAATGGTTCCGGGAATGTGAATGAACGAGTAGGTACGGTTGATCCAGTGCAGCAGAGTGGGATGGGCCAGGAACCAATCCTGGACAGGACGCTCGATGAAAATGCCGAGAGCCTGCTCAATGTGAATCAGGGTCAGGGCATGCTTGCGGGCAACATTGACGGTGCCCTCGACCAGAGTAAGAGCGGTGATAGCACGGCCAATTTGGTAGACCTGTGGCACATGCAGCAGTTAGCAAGCGGCTATGGTTTGGGAGGGAGTATGCATGGCATTAGCAAACAGGAGCACAACTTACCCAGTAGAGCAGAAGCCAGTACCAGGCCTCGACGAGGAATGGGAATTTTTGCAGCAGGCGGCTGATCAGGCGGTTCTCGTAGACGGCAGTGTTGGGCGTCGTCAGAGTCGTGTTGACAAAGGGCATGCGCACATTGCGGCGGCGGTAGGGCGACTGGTCAACGCCTCCAAGCACTCGGGTGGAGGAACTGCTCGAAGAAAACGATCTCTCACTGTCGCCGGAAGGAGACTTGCTTCCGTTGCGTCCCGAGAGGTCGTAGTTGACGCTGTCGGAGCGCTTGCGATACGACTGGGCGTTGGAAGTCCAGCCACGGGCATAGGGAATGCTGTTGGGAAGGGTGTTGCGGTTCAGGTAAGCGCCTCCGAAGAGAAGCGTCACCACGACCAGTGGCTCGGCGACAGCACCGATGCCCATGTTGAGTGTTCGGACGGGGTATTGATAAGCGTGGATAGGAGGATAGTAGATACAGGCGTCGACGAGTCTGGCCAGGTAGTCGTAGTCTCTTGATACACGAGTCGGCAGGGCGTTGCTAACGGCCTGAAGCGGGCGATGATACGATACGGCGGTGTATTATAAGGAGCGTTAAATCAAAAGAAAGAAGAATTAAAAAATGATACTGCGCTATACAAAGAATAGAATGAGCTAGAGCCGGCTCAGAGAGAAACAGGAGGTCCAAGAAATGAAGATAGGGACAAAGAAACGATTGTAGGCGGTGTCTTCTTTGCCGTGATGCGGTGGTGTTGTCGACAAAAACAAAAGAGGACACCAACAAAAGAGAAGAAGGAAAATTCAGGGAGTGGTCCAGGCAAAGAAATGGCCCAGCAAGTAAGGATGATAGAGAAGGGTCGAGGAAAAGGGGCCGGCTGGACGATGAGGAGGGAGGCGATAGTAATAAAGAAGACGATCGGCTTATGAATTCCAGGGAAAGCGGAGAGAAAAAAAAAGAGAGAAAAAACGAGAGAGAGAAGAAAGAAAAAGGGGAGAAATCAACGAAAAAGAGAAAAGGCTCCAGGCTAGGGGAAGATGAGGGGATGGGAGGGGAGGGCAGGGCACAGGCAGCGACGCAGTACCCAGAAGTCCGGTGTCCAGACCTGGCGTTCAGTGCTTGCTAGACCTGAAATCAACAAGACTGGCCCAGCCAGGCAGCCAGCCCAGTCACAGGGTCAGACACTTGCCCACTGATGGCTAATGGCCACAAGCCACTAAAGCTGTGTGCCTAAAACTGTGCAGCTTTTGCTGGGAAGATGGGCAGGCTTAGCGTTCCATGGGGCGGCATAGGAGCGGCGGGCCCAGCGTTCCTAGCTTGACCCGTAGCCTGAAGGAAGCCTCCCTTCTCCCCTACGGCGCCTGTTGCTTTACAGCGCCCTTGGGCGCCCGAAATCGCCTAAGCCCCTCACTATCGGCACAGACACGGGTTTCTCCAGCGCTGTAGCTAGCCGCTTAGAGTTTCGATCGCTCTTGCCCTAGCTTCACTTTGCCACTTGCTGTGCCCCTCTGGGTGCTGCCTCCTCTGCTTACTATCCTGGAACATCACCAAAACCACAATCCACAATGCCGCACCAGCCAGCGTGTGATCACCACCAGCCAACAGGCGACTCACCAGGCACCATTAAACACCTGTCATCGAAAGGAGCTTGGTGACTCTGTGTCTTGCCCCCCTGTGCTTGTATCCTTCTCCATATCCATCTTCTCTCTTATTTCAAATACATAGGCCAAATCCAAATTCTACTCAGACTCTGTCTGCAGCTGCAGCAGCATCCTTTGAGCTGCATGAAGGCAAATGCCTTCGTGTTATAATTATTCCGAGAATTATCCGCAACTGTCAAATCTCAAGCCGAGGTTGGTTTGGAGAACTTTCAGGACGTGTTTTTTTTGTTATATTATTTGCAGCTTCGCGGAGTCAAAGCCTTCGCTGCTTTCGTGTATCAGTTACTTTGGTGCACCACCTTTTGTCACCCGTTGGGTTTTGTACCAAGTACCTCTCTCATGAAAACTCGTTGATACCTTGGCAACACATCGAGGTCCATGGTGGATTCCCCGGTTTTTTTTTTTTGGCTTATGCGGGTCTCTCTTTTGCCAATAAACCAATCAAAATCGAATCCCCCTGAAAGTCCAAGAAGACAAAACCCAACACAACACATACACATCAAAAGCTCATCTTGCCCTTTGCCCAAGGCACTTCTGCAAATGCGATGCAATGCCGGTCATTCCGGGGCGCAGCAAAGCTTGCAAGCGTGTAAAAGAGAGAGATATGCCATGCCGTTCAATGATGTTCAATGATCCATCCAACGGCACATAACCTGCCACAGCCACAGCCACACAAACATCCGTCGAGATTATCCGTTATTGACACTATCCTTGCACAAAACAAGACAAGACAGACATGTCTCAACCCTAACAGAATGATTACAGCAGCTTAGGCCAAGCCCTGTTCCGGAACCAAATACGCGTACCAAATGCCCTCCTCTTTCTGCTTTCTGCCGCATGTCGGCATCGGGGGTCCTCATCACCCCGAAACTTCCAAAGCAGAAGGGGTCTGGCGAATTATGCGGACAGCCTTCCCCCCCCCTTATTTCGTATCTTGCGCCCCTATGGCCAAGGCTGCAGCATTCGCTCTCCTTTTCTAGCGTTCTGTCCGTGGACGAGTGGGTTTATGCGGCTGAGCCACGTCAATCTGGCTGCTGGTATTACCAGTCCGTTTTAACCTCCGAGCTTAACCTCCGAACAACCAACTGTTGAACATGGGTGTATCTAGTGTGATCTGATCTTTCTCACGACGTTTGCCTCCAGCCCTGTATCATTAAGTCAAATCTTGCATCAGGCTGCCAGATTGACAGCTCGCAAGAACAGCTGCCTTGTCGGCAGTCCAACAAATGGGCAGTTGTTGTGAGAATCCCAACTTAGGGTTTGTGGTCCCATTTCGGTAAAAAAAAAATACATAAAGTACAGGGTCTCTTTGTTGACAGACAGCCTGAAGTAGGTCAGACATTGGATGTACCTACATAATATACCAACTTCCCATCTTCCTCCATCAGAAGTTGACGTGGACTACTTTCGTCAGGTTGCTCAGAAGCTTGGCTTGTTTAACATAAGCTTTTTCTTATCCTTGTGGTTGTTGCGTGGTCTTACCAGTCGGCGAGGGAGACGTCATCATCAAAGACGTCAAAGCTTGTTACATACAGACGCAGACTAGATGGCCGACTGCGCGCATGCTTTTCTTCTTGCACTGTCTGTACCGCCTTGACCATGCGTTGTCATTCAGCTACGCTACATATTTGTCTCGGGCAAGACTTGATCCGAGTTTGCGAGTTGTTTGTTTCTTTGTTTGCATAAAAAAACATAGTTTTTGCGATCTTTTGATTTGATTTGATATATTTTTAATAATTTTTGCGTTCGGCAGGTGAGGGTTTGAGGTGAAACTGCCGCTGTACCCTCCAACAATCCAACATATCCCGCCCGGTTAGCTCAATCGGTAGAGCGTGAGACTCTTAATCTCAAGGTTGCGGGTTCGACCCCCGCATTGGGCTCAATTCCCAGTGCTCCAGCTTGGCTGGAAAACTTTCGAACCTCCTCCGGGATATCTTTTTGCATGCCACGTCTAGACACGTGACTCCTCTCTTTTCGACGAAACACAACAGCTGGTTTCTTGTTGCCCTTTTGTATATTTTTTGTAAGGGGGGAATCCACAAGTCCAGGCTCTGCTTATATGGTTCATCAGTATCAATGCTTGTGTTACCTCAAATGCTGGAACGCCCGAGGCGCAAAGCGTTCACATCAGCTGGCTTACAACTCTCGATTATCTGCTGTGTTATAACTCCGGGCTTTCTCCGATGCAAAGTAACTTCCTCTCCCGGGCAAAGTAAGCCTTAGGCAGGAATCCATATATCTGGCAAGACGAACGCCCGACTTGGAAGGCACTGGGCAAGAGTATTTCCATGCCGGACGTTATAAACAACATGTCGATTTCCCTTCTAACAAACACCATCTCCCCCTCCTTCTCTACCACCACCATCACCACCACCGATACGAATACACACATCATTATCTTCAGTTTATCACTCCATCCATAGTTCCAGACAGTGTTATCTTGTGATATTGTTACATCTACTTTTGTTATTCCTTCTTGTTATCCTTGAGCTCGCACCTCGGAGCCATGCACTTGAAGAACCTTGTGCTTCCGGGGTTTTTCCTCCAGCTGGCTGTCGCTATCGTGGCCCCCACCCTTACCGAACTCGACACGACGATAAACCCTCAGATTCTACAGCGGGAGACCAACTCGACCGTCCTGCAGGCCGTCATTGCGCCCGGCGCCTTCATCATGGAGTGCAAGGTGCCTGGCACCATGGCAATTACTTTTGATGATGGCCCCTACCTCTATACTGACGACCTTCTGGATATTCTTGCAGAGTACGATGTGGCTGCCACCTTCTTTATCAACGGCAAGAACATGGGTCGGTCTCTTGACCGCGACAAGTTCAAGCAACAAGTGATCAAGCGTGCCTATGCTGAAGGGCACCAAATCGGCAGCCATACTTGGAGCCATCGTGACTTGAGTATAACCACGGGCGTGGCTCGAGAGCAGCAAATGACAGAGCTGGAAAATGCCCTGGTGGACATCATTGGCGTCAAGCCGACGTATATGCGACCTCCGTACGGGAGCTGCGATACTCCATGTATGGCCCACATGGCCAACATGGGATACCGGGTCATTCACTGGAGCCTGGACACGCTGGACTACGGTGTTCGTACCGTGGATGAAATGAAGGTTGTCGAAGAAACCTTTGATGAAAAGCTACCCACCAATACCGACGAGCCCGGACCTATCGTGCTGGCCCATGATAGCCTGGAGCTCACAGTCTACCAGCTCGCTGTGCCGATGATTGAGAAGTCATTGGAAGCTGGATTTCGCCTTGTTACTGTGGGCGAGTGTCTTGGCGAGGATCGCAGGCTTTGGTATAAGCGGAACTAGCATGCCTTTTTTTGGAGGAGACATTGCCGGGAAATTCATGACAATGGCGGATTTGCTGTATCCTTAGACTCTGGCAAAGTTACACACAGACTTGTTCATTGAAACACTGCTTCAATATCAGAACCGACGAATATATCTATATCTGTATACATGCTGATTATTGGTTGGTAAACTTGGCTGCGTTGGGCTGGCCCAGGATGTACCATTTTCTATGATATCCAAGTACCTACAAGCACACTTATGATGTGACAAGTGGAAGTATTCGCAGTTAAAAAGAGCAAACATCCAAGGCTCACGAGAACATGCGATACCGCCGTTAACAGCCCAGCATTGGTACCACTTGGCAGCAGGCCAAGTCGAACGATGTCTTTAGATAAAGCGAGACCGGCGATACAAAAAAAAGAAAAAAAACGGTTGCCCAATGAAAATCTGCGTGTCAGACGGGCTATGTATGTATGTATGTATTGTTTTCTTTTTCTGGTTATTTTTGGCGCCGCCTGATATTCCGCCCTAAAGACTTACTTGTACCCTCTACACAGCTAAGGCCATCTCGGGCCAGTCTCGTTTTGACGCTCTAGTAAGAGTCGCAGGCAATCCGAGTAATAGAACGCCGTGCCCGCCCGCCCGCCCGCATGCGGGCACGGCGTTCTATTACTCGGAT